>PNEQ01043951.1:40417-88808 GCA_003012365.1 Medauroidea extradentata
TTAGCCACTAGTGACATAAAGTGAGCTCTTCTTTTAAAAGGCGTAGGCGGTTACAACACACCTTTATCTTTAAGGGGCCTCCCGAGATAGTCTGCGTTTGTGTGTGAGAGAGAGTAGCAGTTAAGAGTGCCACTGACCGGCGTATGTAATACATTATCGCCTCTTCGCGCAAACCCCTCAGATGGCGTGCAGTGCTTTACAATGATCCTTTTCCCTATGGGACTTTCAGCGGCGACCACATTATTTTATTTATGGGCACCATAGTTTGAAGTCCCACACTTATTTCTACAGTTATATTTTTCGAATCTGACTGATAATCCTCCAGATACGGCAGTCTGAAAAAGCCATTTTTGACCGTTTTGATGGGCCCGAAAATTATGATTTTAACAAACGTGCCGAATTTTAAAACTATATCGACATCGTTTGAAGTGTGTGTTACTTCGTAGATATACAGATATAATGTGCATTAAATAGTTTCGTCAAAAGGGAATAATCGTAACTCGCTGCAACGCATTTGAAGCGCAGGTAGGGAGGCCCCTTAATATTTTGTCATACCATGATCACCTCTGAATGTGTTATAGAGGCGAGCTGTTGGCGAGAAGACTGCATGTTAGTTCAGTGACTTGCACATAAAGGCCTGGGCGAGGCGTGACGTGCTTGGTGTGTCGTCCTTATCGCACTTATAGGTTTCGAACGTACAAAACACGTCCCGCCAGGCGCCCTACTTAACCTGTGTGAAAAAGGGGAGCGAAATATCTTCACGGCCGTAAGTATTTAAAAAATTTCACTGCTAGCAAACATACTTCACGAAGTAACGAATAACCAATGACCATATGTCACGATGAAAAAATATGCAAACTTTATCACTGCGTAGTCAGTTTTAAATACCTCTATGCAAAGATAAAATGCAATAAGTGTATTTTGCAGTTCTCAAAGTTCTTATTTAAATTTTTTTAACACAAATTGATAAAGGCCGCCCGTACCTTCCGAACTGATGGCGTGACGTTACAATCTCTGCAGCACTTGTTTTGTTAAACTTTACAATTAGTGCATTTTCCCAAGTTTTCAAGGTCCCGAATTTAATTTTTTCAAGGACTCGTCTAATTAACTAAACTGTAGGCCTAAGCACATTTAAATAACATTGTGGGCGCTAATGACTTATTGTAGACGCTGCCCAAAATAGCACCACGTAACTACATACCTACACGCGCATTTAAGTTACACGTAAGACCACAATACTAAGAAATCTTACATTTATTACAAACCAAATGCGTTGAATTTGACCATTGAAAAACACATTTATTACAACATAAAGCAGTAGTCCCTTCACCTCATTACACCCTCATTGGCTCATAGGATCACGTTGTTAAAGGGCTATAAAACCCTTTCATCTAAATCAATAAATTATGAACCATGATATACCCCTGGTTCAAACACAAGATAGCTAGACCTTGACAAGTAGGCCGTCTGGAATAGCTTACCAATAGACAAACTCTGTCCAGGAAAGAAAACATTAAACACGGCATACATAATGCGACAGCGAAACCCCCTCTCCGGAGAGGCAACGAGTTGACACACACGACACGATAAAAGGGGCGTGTCACACTACCGAGGAGGTCTGTCTGTCGTCTGTCTGCTAGATATCATCACCAAGCCGAGATGCACCAAGACGTCCAGCTTAGTTCACAGTAACCGCTACGAATGAACAGCCTCGACAACCAACAACTATTAAGGTGTGACAGTCGTCGTAACTAAATTAAGTGGCGAAATTATCTTAAATTATAATCATAAACTACTTGCCTCCCTCCGCGTTTTACAGTAATTGTTCTTGTATTATATCATGTAATATAAATAGCGGATAAAGTTCCTAACTAATTTATATGACGATAACCTTAAATAAGAATTAACTAAGCGACCTACTTAATAACATTATAAGGCAATACGTAATCATACTTTCCCCCAACATAAGTACTAGATAAACCAATAGCAAAGGTCATTTACACGTAAAATGCTGAGACGAAAGGTGTCAAACAGGAATTAAATATAAATGCGATGACAGCAAGTTGAGACAATCTAGTTACACGAGCAATACAAGGAGTGTTGGGCAGTGCGAGATATACTGGAGAGTTGGCAGCAGTGGGTGACCACCTTGACCGCGGACTGATGGTGTATGGGGAAGGGAGAGGGAGGGAGAAGGTCGGGGTTAACCAGAGGTAGAGTGCATGTGGAAGAGATGCAAGGTGCAAGGTACAAGGTAAGTAGGGTCGGCGCACTACAGGCAGAGCTGTACAGCTTCTTCTAAACGCAATAAGCAGGCAACTTTCTTAAAGTTATGACTTCGCACCACGCGGTTATACAAACAGCGAACGCGAACCATACAAATATAGGTATTGCAATACTATAAATACTACCGAGTGCAAGCTATTAGCGAAAATGTTTCCATAAACAGCAATTAATTCCAATATTTTCTTTTCTGGAAAAGAAATGTGAAGGTTTTAGTGCAAATTTTTTTGGTAAAAAAAATATCTTTACAAAAACTTCAGTAGTCAATAGCAGGTCGTAGAATCATGGCTTTAAAATAAAATATACACACGCCTTACAGTCCCTGGTAACTGGACACTTCAATATTATTATTAACTGTTTATTTCGGAGGATTTTGAAAAAAAAAAAATCATTTTAAAGTGAAACAATCAGTACACATGAAAACATATCGCTTAACATACATAAATATACACTATTAACAAAACACTGACAGCATTCATTACTCAACTTCATAGTGAAAACTTGTAAAAATATCTTAGGCAGTCTAAATATAAGAGCATTCGCTCAAGTTATAACGAGTTAATCTGTAAAATGTTTCAAGAATAAGTATTTCAGCCATTTTAGATATCAGCTGCAGCGATTTACAACCTTAGTGTTACCTCCACGACAACATGCTGAACTACAATTTAGTTTTTCAAATTTCCTCGCTAAATGCTTCAACACAGCGGTTTACACAATCACTTGCCAACTATAGGATGTCAATTTATATATGGAGACTTTCTATTTATGAAATTTTAAAAAAATAGCACTTGAATAGTAAATCCGACTAGTTATGCCTAGTGTTCAATGCGTTCGACTAACACACTGGAGTTTCCGGTTGACATTACTTATTTTTAATATTATTTTATGAGGGCTTTAAGTCTGGTCGACAGTAACGTCATTGGAGACTGTTACACATACCTTTATACAATAACAAGAACTGGGAAGGAATCGGCCATGGTCTATGTTAAGGAACCACAGTAGAATTCGCCTAGAGCATTTTAAAAAATCCATGGAAAACCGAAATCCGGATAACCGGAGCCGTAATCGAACCCAGGTTCTGCCGAATGCAAGGCCAACATGTTAACCGCTGCACAACCTCGCTCGGTAGATGAAGCTTCAAACAGCACATCTCATCAACAGCGAAGTTATTTGACACACAACCGGAGCCTAAGCAAATCAGGAACAGAAAGTGAAGAGGCCATAGTCTGCTTCATGAAACAACTCCAACGTTTTTCTGGAATGATTTAGAAGAAAAACGCAGTTATGATTTTGGTTGAGGAAAGAGGAAAGAACAGAGGGTGGGGATTATTCATTTACGGTTAAAATAAGTAAAGTACGACGAAGGTATCCGACGTTGCATATTTACGACTGGGCACCCGTCGGCATCTGCTTGCCTCGTAGGATGACATGAAATGTGGCTGTACAATGAAGACGCGTCGGAATGAAAACGTTGGGGAGAAACGGGAGAGCCTCGAGAAAATCCGCTGACCAGCGGCAACGTCCGGCACGATTCCCATGTGCAAAAATCCGGTGACCGACACCGTCGGGGATCGAACCCGTATCGTCTTGGTGGGGGGGGGGGGGGCGTGTGGTCTAGCCACTGCGCCAACCACGGTCACTTTTTGAGGAAATTTTTCATTCTGTGGTCCAGGACTCCAGGTACTATGTTGCCATTCCGTCTTCAAACAGCGAAAGGTGTTCCATTGGGTAATTGGAACAGTGTCTGTACGAAATGTTCTTTTACGATGACATTTAACGAGATGTAAGGAATTGAGCTCTACCATGGTAACTAAGCGTTTCCGGACATATGTCCACGTCACATATTTTCTTTCTTTGTGAGTGTGGAATGTTTCCTGAAAGTTCGGCCGTACCTTTTTGTAACATTCTGTAGGCAGCAGGCGCCCGGCCGCCAAGCCAAGACGTCAAGCTATGTGTAAAGCTTTGGCCGACACTAGTTTATCCCGCAACTACTCAACATACTGAGAAATGTCTGCTTAGGAATAACATTCCAATAATGTTACTCACGTGCCCAGTATACTCTTTACTGACCCTCGTAACATACAAAGTTTAATTTCTCGCGGTCTAAAATTGCGAGAATGGGTGTTCGGTGGTTCTATTTTGACTTGACATAATATTTAGAGAGGTAGGCCTATATGAAGATACAACACACCATTTTCAGAAATATCACGTCATATAATGATAGGGCCACCACTGAATATCTCATAGAGGCGAGTTATCGGCGAGAAGACTGCACGCCAGTTCATGGACTTGCGCCTAGAGGCTGCAGCGAGGCGTGATGCACGTACAATGTCGCCCTTAGTTCACTGCACTAACGCTAGAAAAAGTCCATCCAGACCACGGTTGTTCAAGTGTGAATTTCTTGTAGTTTTATATTTCTACGAAATAATGTTAGTTTTGTAGACGTTACTAGAGACTACATTTTTCTCATATGGGGATTTTTTATAGCATCACCCCCCCCCCCCTCCCCGTCGAAACCGACGTTTGGCCAGCCTTTAAAATTGGTTGGAGCTGTTGGCATTACGTTGTGTTGGAAAACACACATAAATCCAACGTTGGGGCAACGTAGTAAACCGGCAAATCTGTTCGAAAATTTATTATTATTGTGATGAATTAGCAACATTCTGAAAATAGTTATATTAAAGTAGAAAATGTCTGAACATTTTGGAAGACCAAATAATTGTTATTTAAGTTTTGTGTATTTAATGTTGGCAACACGTTGGTAAACATACTCTTGGGGTTTAGTGTGTATAATTACACTGCGCCAACATTGCAAAACCAACATTTTACACAACATGTTCAAAATCATGTTTTACAGTACAACATAACCAATCATTCGAGTTTATAACATAATAAAGTTTTTAGTTTTAAAAAATTAATATTATGTAAATTTTGTTCTGCTGGTTATACGTTGGAACAATGTTGGAAATCCAACTGTTGGATAATAGGTTGTTCCCAGTATGTTGGTCCAACGTTGCACACCACACATTATGTCAACCACAACAAATCTTTTTTATGTAAGTTGGCTGAGAATTGGTAACAAGTTGGTAATCATACTGTTGGTGTTAGATAAGTAATTTTATATTGAAACAACATTGCTCAAACAACACATATGTTTATACCGGTTAGGTTAAATTTGTTTTCAGTAAATTTGGTCCTACATTGTGAAACCCACATTATGCCAACCACGGAAAGTCATTTGTTTGGAAGTTGGCTGACGTTGGCAACAAGTTTGTAAAGGACTCCCCCCAGTGACACAAATTGTGTTTCTTTCTAAAAACAACTCCATTAGATTAGAAAATGCAAGACAATATTAAAGACAGTATTTTAGTAAATTTTGATTTCTTGGTTAATTGTTAGGTACTAGTTGGTAAACACACCGTTGGTAATAGGAATGCACCTTTACGTTGGGTTAACACTGCGTAACCCACAGTAGGCCAATCACTGAAAAGTTTTTGTATGTAGGTTGGCTGAACATTGGCATTGTTAGAAAACATATTAGCAAAATATATATGTTTCTTTGTTATTGTAAGTTCAAATACATATTTGTCTTTCATATATTGTTAATCAACATGTGGCACCGTAGAGCAATTGGTAAGGCATTGGATTTCTAGTAGCAAGGACGCCAACACAATCTCTGACTGTGGTTCGAATCTACCTCGATTCTGGTCAAGATTATTTTATTGATTTTGATAATTTGTGTAACCCACAAGAAATCTGAAAATAAAATAATTACGAATATTGTGCTTAATTTAACTTTTGTAGAGTCAATTTTGTATGTATTTTTGTACAGAATGTTGGCATTACATATGTTACACCCACACAATTTCAACAATCCAGTGACGTTGAGCCAACGTAGGAAATTAGTAGGAATCCAACAAAAAAAATCACAGTTGGGCCTATGTTGTTTCACGTGACATTTCAATGTTTTGCCAACGTTGGTCCAACCAAATGTTGCTGCTGGGGACATAATGGCATGTTACAACCAACATAAACCAAATTACTTACTGAAATAAAATAATTTACACCCACAGTAGATGCCACGGGCTACATGACAAAAGTTACATAAACATAAAACATACGTATGTCGGCATTTCTTTAAAAAAAAAAAACCTGAAAATAAAGGATTTTATATGGAACATCAGCGACATTTTCGTACACTAAAACAAGAAACTATTTTATGTATTTTATATATTTTGTTTTTAGCAAATAGCGGTATTCCTCCCGACTGCTACTATGTCAGGTTTATAGCTATACGGACTGTCGACTGGTCGTGTACATCGGCCGTAACAGTGCACATCCCCTTCTATGACGTGACGAGTTGCAATGGCGAGGTGTCGAGTTGCGAGATAAGAGCTGACAGTAGTGTGGCCCTTTAACTTTAACGCCCGTGAACGTGTGAATCTTAAATCTTAGAGCGGCTCATTACATACCGGATCGACGCTCTCTGTCCTGCGTCTTTGGTTTTGTTGAAACATGCATTTGTCACGTCACATATAAGACTACTAAATGTGATATTATTAAGAAGCCTTTCTACCCTCGCTTGAAATGTTTTGCAACGAGTTGCGATTATTCTGTTTTTGACGAAACTACTAAAGGCGCATTATATTTGTGTATCTACGAAAATAACACACACTTCAAACTTGGTCGCTATTGTTTCAAAAATTTGGCACGTTTATTTCAAACATCATTCTCGGGCCCCCCAAAATGACAAAAAATTTGAGTTTTCAGAATGTCATACCTGTAAAAATAACAACCAGATTCGGGAAAAAAACTATAGAAACACGCGTTAGACTTCGAACTACACTTGCCACAAATAAATAAATGTGGTCACCACTTAAAAAGTCCCATAGGAAAAAAGATAATAATGAAGCACTGCACGCCAGCCGAGTAGCTTACTTAGGCGATAATGTATTACATACATCTGTCAGCGACAACCTTGCCGCTCCTGCCTCACACACACACACACACACAATCGCAGCCTATCTGGGGAGGGCCGCGGTGGCCGAATGGTCAGACCATTCCCCTCCCACAAAGGCGATCCGGGTTCGATTCCCGACGGGGTCGGTTCCCGGATTTTCCCATGTGGTAATCGTGCCTGACGATAACACTAGTCGGCGGGTTTTCTCGGGGATCTCCCGTTTCCCTCCGCTCACTCATTCCGGCGATGTTCCATACACAGCTCATGTCATTCCTCACCAGCGCTCAAGACCTTGATGTTAATCGTTGACCAAAATCTCTCACACTCTCACCTATCTGGGGGAGGCCCCTTAACGTGACAATTTTAATGAGCCTTAAGAGTGCGTGGTAGATGAATAGACTCTGAAAACATCAATTGAGTTCTACGCTTTTTAGGACGCCAATATGGATAAAATACTAAATGACAATCCTAGATAATAGTATTTGCCAACTTTATGAGTAAATATTTACCCATATTATTAACTCGTTATGCGTAATTTCTTGCGCCGCAGTTAAATGCACGAGGTTCCGACGTTAGAGATTGTGCCTCAGAAGTTCGTAACAATGGAAACAATTTTGTTTAAAACGTTGGCTAAAACCATTGTCTAGGATTGCTATTGTTTAATTTTCGCAAATTGGCTTCAAGAAACCTACAGTTATAGATTAATGCTTTTAGCGTTGAATAATGTACCACGCCCTCTTAAAACATTCAGTTGGACCAGCTTCTGCCTCCCAACTCCAATCAGGCGTAACTGCAGAGCATCTTGGAGCTACGGTGTAAACGAAGGATCGTGAAACATGTGGTGCTGAACTCAGAGGAGCGGGCGGTGGCCCCTCTTCCCCCACCCCTACCCAACCTACACGCCATCCGTCTCGGTTTAATTGCTATAATAGGCAGTCGCAAAGTAAACAATGGCTCATGCCCCGAGGGCTGCGAGGCTGCGGGATTGCCATTTCGTATTTAGAGAGTCAGTCCGGAGCCACGGCGCGAGAGATCGAAGCTGTCATTAGCGGACCTTGGCAAACAAATGAGTAGTTAGCGGGAACTGGTTAGTAGCAGCGGGATGAAATCTTCACCACAAGAGTCGCCGCAAAATGTTGCGCAACAGGATGTTCCTCAAACCACTTGCATGTTCCCACGCTACCAGTGAACAACACTCCAATCTCGCGAACATTTTTTTTTTGTTTCCAATCCAAAATATCACATACTTCCTGGGTAAAAGAATGTTTCTACGCATTTATAGCCACAAAATCCTCTGGGAAGAATCTGAACCACTTACACAGGAAACTGACAAAATTAAAAGAAAAATAAAAGAATCAGCCTTTATTATTAGCAATAGTAATATTTTCAGTCAACAGAGCATTGAATTAAAAAATATGTGGATCCCATTGATTAAAAGGGAAACAAATTTACAGCACAAAATAAAAACAAACACTCAACCCACCACAACCAATCAGAGTCAATACATGCTGCGCGACCAATCAGGAGACAGCTCGTCTCCCATTGGCTGAGCACGATAAGGGGCTTTACCCTATATAAACCCATGGTTTTTCCAGTCTCGCTTAGTCTCATCGTTGTGTCGTTTGCTGTAATTGTGTTTGTGTTTTTGTTTCGTCTCATCGTTGTGTCGCATATGAAGTTAGGTTTTTATATTTTTGTTATTTCATTCATTTTCTGTTTGTTCCTTGTTTTATCTGACCAGATTCCAGTTCTGGAATTTCATGTTGTGTATATATCCTGATGACTAAAGCATACTCTGCTTATTTATGTTTTCTTGTCTTATTTTTACTTTTAGTTTTCTTGTGACAGTCATTTATTTCGCAATGGAGTATGTCCATACAAACAAATCCAGTTATAGATCTCATAATTTACAATACTTTCCACGTATCTGTAAATTAATCTTGTGACAGGTTTTAATTCTGTATAATCAAAACATCTTCAGTTTCAACGTTTGTTTTATTTATAGTGCCTTAATTAATACCCAAAGGCATCTCAAACGTTCATTTCGCCCCCTTTCCCCATATCAGCTCCCTTATACAATCCTGTGACGTAGACCACTACTAGGCTACGTGTAACAAGACACATGATTCCTTTTCTTTGTCCATATGATCTGGTTCTCACTGATATGAACCGACACAGTTCACTTATACGTACGCATATAAAATGTAACAGTAAATTTTAGAATGAATTATTAATAGTACTTACATTTCTCAAGTAGGGATTCTGTGGATAAGCCAACAAGGCAACAAAACCAATTTTTTTTTTTATTTCCTACAATTCTATTAATTCAAAAGTATGTGTTAATTTTTTTGTAAAACTGTCTCATATTAAGTATATAGTAGAACTAGCTATACCACATACTAAATTATAATCTGTGGAATTTTCACAGTTCAAATAAGTTGCAAGATTTTCCACTGGCCAATCTGTTACTTCGTCAATGTTGACAGTTTAAAAAGTGAGAACATAAAACAGATTGGAGTAACAGATTGAAAAAGTAAGCATATTTCACTATTTAATCAGAACCTTTTCTACTATTCAATTTGTAATTTGAAAATTTCCGTTTAAGAGTGCGTGGTAGATAAATAAACGCTGAAAACATCAATTGATTTCTACGCTTTTTTCGAAGCCAATATGGATAAAATACTCAACGACAATCCTACATAATGGTATTTGCCAACTTTATGAGTAAATATTTATCCAAAATTATTAATTCGTTACGCGTGATCTCTTGCGCCGTACGAGGTTCCGGCGTCAGAGATTGTGCCTCAGAATTTGGTAACACTGGAAACAATTTTGCTTAAAATGTCGGCCAAAGCTATTGTCTAGGATTGCTATTGTTTAACTTTCACAAATTGTCTTCAAGAAACCTACAGTTACACTTAAGAGTCACATCAACAATTTAACATGATCTTAGTCTAAACAGTGCAACACTACTTCAAAAGAATGCATATTATTAATTTTATTTACTCTATTTTAAATGAATTATAGTTACAATAATATTTACAGTAGACTTACATATTAGTAAATATGAGAGTTGTTCGGTTGTAGCGGAAATTTGAGTTTCAGTAATTTCCAATACCCCTCTATTTGTCACTACGAAGTTACCCTGTTTTGAAAAACATTTACTACAAAACAGATTATTACATAGAAAACGAATGTCCGTAGGTTAGATTCCCGTTGGTATTTATTAGTATTTCTTTTACTTGAGTTTACAGAATTACGTTCAATACAAAATCATTAAAACTTTTTGGTACAACACGGTGAAAAAAATTGTGTACCTCTTATTCAATCCGTGATATTATTTCGCTGATCTGTATGTAGTTTTCGACGTGTTCGTGATGGAGCACTTCCAACAAACTAAACTTGTGGAAAATTACTGGAAGACTGTGAATATTCAGCGCCTCCAGCTGAGAGGTTTATTGTGCAGCTATAAATACATATAACATTCGTATTAGGAAAAACACACAACCAAGAAGTAATGTATTATCACATGCAGTATATCAAAAAACGACGGTGTAATATGCACACCACGCGAATCCTCGGCTAAACTTGAGACGAAAATGTAGGGGTAAAATGTTATCCGATATTTTACGCGTACAATGTGGCAACAAAGCACGGAGAATTTTCCCATATGTACTCCACGTTCAGGTATTATGTTATGTTTGTTACGTTAAATAAACGTACAATCGTGTTTTGACTGCACGCAATTCGAAACTACGCCCATAATATGACAGTCAGAACAGTATTAGTATTAAGTACGATATCTGCGGAGCGCAAGGGTGGGGGGGGGGGCTAACTTTGTTGTATATTGCAACATTGTGCACGTAAAATTAATGTCATTGTACATTATTTTGCCACTAACATTTTCGTCGCTAACTTGGCCCAGATTTCGCGTGGTATGTCTATTATACGGCCGTTTCTGGACTTCCTGTTAATAAAATCCCGGAGAAATTCATAAACGAACAGTACAAAGTAAAAGTAAGTGTATAACGTCACCAAAACAACTTCCCACGTCACATTGCCTCTCACACGCGGTGAAAAAGCGGCCATCATCTGTTCGCTCACTGAAACACCTGCTACAGAAGAAGTTATTTGTCGCACTAACGGAGATAAGGAGGAATATGAACACGCAACGAGGGTAAAGTCGTCGATCGTATCGGGTACATTAAGCCTCGCAGTGCCAGGTGTCAAGAGCGGACCGCCAATCAACAGCGGGAAACAATTGGACGAGTCATATAGTGAGCTTACGTGAAGCCAGCCAGCTTTCCTAAGTATAGCCTCTCACGTTCACAGACATAAGGAGACATGATTATCATAAGAAGGCTAAAGGTTGAGGAGTGCATGTTTCTGTCCATTCATCGCAGACGAGAACCTGGGGTAGTCGAACAAGTGCTGAATCCGAACCTAAGGCAACATGAAAGATTTTTGCATATTTGAGGCACTGAATTGAAGATGCGCCGATGCTAAAAGAATATCCACCAGAGTATAAACTACGGTGTCACAGCTTCCTCTGCGCCGACAGCGTTAGATTGCTGTAGTGCAACGAACATACCCTGCAGCGCGATAATGCACGTCCATCTTGCATGGTGCTTATAGTTTTCACAGTTTTTTCTGCATTCCTTACGTGCGAATCTCGGAATGGTTCCATAAAAAAAGTCCATGGCCGATTACTCTCCCAGTAGTTGTAATTGTGTCAAGTTGTGTCACCGTCTCTATAGGGCGTTTTAGGCACTTTTGAATACCATCTAGTTTAGAAAAACCGAAAGAAAAAAAACCTATCAGCTGTCGTGAACAATGTGTATGTGTGTGTGTGTGTGTGTGTATATATATATATATATATATATAATACATACACACATATATACACACATATATATACACACACACTCACACACTACGTAGCTTCAACAGCTCCGCCTAATTAAATTGAACATGTAAATTCCTACCCTTGCCCTCGCCACAGCTCTGAAGTTTCGAGTGTTGGGTGATACAAGGCGAGTATTAAACGACAAAATTCAGGAGCGTATAAAACGAGAGCACCCTGAGAAAACACACCATCCAACGGCGAACCCGGGTCGCCGAGCTGGAAGGCGAACTGACCATTACATGTCGTGAATTACGTAAGACTTCATTCCAACAGAATCAAGCAATGATATAAGACACTGGTAAAATGCTATGTCATACCAAAATTAGTAGCAGTGACATCCGAGGCCTTCGTTGCTGCCGGAATATAAATTATATCCGACATGTTGCAATGACACTGTAATTATGTACATAAATACACTCACAGAGCCTGTAAAACAATTTTCACACACACACACACATATACATACATATATATATATATATATATATATATATATATATATATACATATATATATATATATATATATATATATACCCATCACATCAACACAAACAATTGCCTATAGGCCTACATGTATCTCAAGTTTTTAAAGGCAATGGTACAAATCAGTCTCATGACAATATTTTTATCCGTACCGTACTTTCTAAAAGTGTACCAGCATTATTCTCCCACGTTCAAAACAATATTCTACAGTATGTTTACATTGTTACACATTTAACTTCATTATTCACCGTCTCTTAAATGACTGATGATAAATAATATATTATTTCTTACCGTCAACCAAATGTCGGATAGTAAAACATATTATCTAGCAACCCAGGAATACGCTATGTAGTATTTATTATTTATAGCACGAAAAAAACAAAAAATGGCAGATCTTTTTTTAAATCCAGTATGGATGAACAGTTGGTCAACGTAAGACGTCTATGCGTCATTTACCTTAACGTCGTCTTAAAAAAAAATACAATGTCACATTTTATTTAACAGGTAATATTTATGCAACCGAAAAAAAGCATCAATAACAAGCTCAGTATTGTCGCTAATATTTACATTCCAATGAATGGATAATCTTTTCCTTGGAAATAGTTTGGAAAATCACCTTCTACTTGCCAAGGGTACCACGACTGGCACAGTGGCTGACAGCGATCTCACACAACTCACGGCGGATTTCCTATGGGCCCTCCAGTTTCATCCGGCCATCCGTTCGCGCTTAAAATGGGTTACAGCGTGTTCGTAAATACGTATTTTGTACGTAACTATTCCACATGTGCCAATTGTGTCAATGAACTTCAAACGCTGACGGAACGGTAGTTTCAAAACATCACGTCAACTAGAAATATATAATTTCGGAGCACCTCAAAATGGCTTTAAAAACAACTTTTTTTTTTTCCATCGTTTTATATCCGAAACATTATTCACGGGCTTCGTTTGAAACTAGGCCTACTCTAGAAAAATGAAATATACTTCGCTTAAATCTTTTCACCATTGAAAAAGGGAGTTGAACAGTGAAAGTGTCAGTCAAGCGAGCGATCTGCGTTACTATTGCACGCCGTTTCAGTATCTTGCAGTAGAGGCAATGCCGCGGCAGATGAACCAGTCAACATCGCCCTTGGCGTCGTGCCTTACTCACACAAACACACAGCCAGTAGGCGTTCACCCGCATCGTCTCACAAGAGCCAAAACTCTTGACTCTAATTCCCGAACTTTAACCGGTTCGCTATTCCCAATCGACCTGTGAGCACTCGCACACTGCAATACGTTCAAGCTGCCCATTATGTCGGAACAGCTACTGATTACCAGCAAACGTTGTTTTTTTCTGTTACCTGCCAATCGGAAACTAATCTGGCGAGCACTGTGCATGCACACATGTGTGAATGTCTCGGCGTGTACTTCTCTCTGAGGGTGCTGAGAGTTAGGTTAGCTCAAGGACAGGGATTCACCTGTAGAAATTATGTTCCGTGGCGCCGGTCATCTTTCACGATATCGCTTCCCGGACAAAACATTTTCTGCACCAAGAAGGGGAAAATATTGCTACAGAAATAAAAATGTGAAAAACAATAAAACACGTATGAATTGGTGTTGAGTGTTTTTCGGACATGAAAATAAACATTTCTTCATATATTTTGGGGTAAAGAAAAAACATCCAAAATATTATATAGTAACGGGGACCACGCAGAAATGAATGACGCGAATGGTGGCATAGGTATATGTAGTTACGACACGCACTGTAGACAAACTAATTTAATTAATGTAAAATGTAATTTTCTGTCCTTGCTCTAGCCATGGTTCCGAGAAAGTGTCCGTAACCTCTGTGGTTCACTGAATATTTTAATTGTTTTAATAATTTTTATGTCTGTACGAGATATGAGGTATGGTTTTCTTTCGTAGGAATACATTGTGACTATTTTTTTCTGTAATGAAATATTTTTAGCATTTATAATTTTGGTGTTATAACATGTTAAAGTGAAAATTTGCATATGCAACAAAGGAAAACCATTTACCGAAATGAAAAAAATTAACACAGAAGAACAGTGTCTCAGTCGACGGCATGACATGCATTGAAACTGCATTGATTATTTTTTTTGTATTAAAAAAATATAGACGTTGAAATAAACGATTGCTAATTCCTTACTATTTTTAATACAAGAAAAACAATAAATATGTTCAAATGTCCAAGAGAACACGCCGAAAAAAGTGGCGCAACGGCAACACGCTGGACTCGCATTCGGGAGGACCCAGGTTCAATCTCCAGCTCCGGTCATCCTTATTTCAGTTTTCCATGGTTTCCCGAAATCACTCCAGACGAATGCTGGGATGGTCCCGTTACATATGCCAGTTTTTTGTCACTGTACTAAGTTGAGTGTGACCGTATCCAATGACCTCGTTGTCGTTGCAAATCGACCGAGGGATCATACTTTACCGTAATTATATACAAGTCAGCGTGGATAAACACACGATAACTTCTGGAGTCTGGAACAACTATTTATTCATTAAAGTGCAAAAATGTATTGTTAAGTTCAATTGGAAACAGAACTACAAATAAAAAAAAAAAACGAGAGCAGCATCGAAATTGAGCAATATCATAAATAATGCGAAACATTTAAATAAAGAAAAACAGAGCAGTATAACTAAAAGGGCTCAGTCTTGAAGCAAATCATATGTAACCACGTATGAAGAGACAACAAAATACTATTCAATGAGTACGGACATGCAAAATTCTCGTTATTTCCTGACAGCTGGCTAGACTCCAAGTGACAATAGGCTCGTTCGACGTCTCCCGCTGGCTTTTATTGTCGTGACTTGCCGCGAAGAACGCTTACTTGGTAGAGAGGCCAATCTCTGTTAAGACGTAACACACGTAAATGACAGCACATAAAAGTTCGTGGCCAATTGAATTGCAGATTATGCTGTGTTATGTATAGGATGATGAAGTTTAGTCTGCTACCAAATAATAACGTGAATTTTGCATGTATCTACCTATGCTGTGTGGGAACATGCAACAGATGTAGTATTTTGCTTACAGAAACCAATACTTGTCACCGCATTGAAATATGTGTACAGGTACACAAATACATAGTATTTTGAGCAACGAAAGTCTTATTATTACTCTTCTTAATATTATTCTAATTATTACTATTAATACTACTACACATTTTTGCCATTAGAGACAGCGTCTGAACTTGAATGTTACACGATTATTAAATTTTTCTTGTTTCGTTCATTTTTTTCTCTTTCCAAAACCTCTTTACTGTTCGACTGTGTACCTGTTTCATTTTTTCTGTTCATATTTATCCTGTATTCTTCCTTTCTTTTAATTCAAATTTTGTGTTCATATAGTTTGGTTTATAAATTTTCCTCTTTCCTTTATCATTTTCCTGTTGATTCCTGCTTATTTTAGATCGTCTTCTACTTCTTATAGCCAATTGGCTTTTTGATTGAACTATTTACCACATGAAATATATTTTATGGTGATTTATACCTACACAAACTCAAAGTAAAATGGTCACCACTTGATAGTGGAGCTTTCTATCAGCGGCTGACATATTCCTATGTTCAACAGTAAAAGAGTGCCGAGGAACTAGCGACAGGAAAATTTCTCAAATCAATGACCTGCAAATGAGAATTCATTGTCCTACACATGCCTCGACTATTTGTCCACTAGTTGCTACTCACTAAAACAGCAGACAATGAACGAATAGACGCGTAGGACAAACTTGTAGGTCATTGAATTGACGAAATTTTCCTGCCGCTACAGGGAACTAACTGTGAATTGCTGCGGGGAGAAACAGATGACTAGAATGTTAGAGGGAAGGGGGGGGTCAATGACAGAGTTGTCGTGGCTCGTGGTCGGAGGTAATACCCGAGCACCTGTTGAAAATAATTGCGCCCTGCAGCTCCCGCCTGCGACCCGCTCGTTAACACAGCCAGCAGGCAGGCGCACATATGTCACTATGCTACTGTGCCGCAGGCGACACACGTGGAGACTACCACGTCGCTACAGGTGTACAAACATCGCCGCGTGCTGGCTAATTATTCCCCGCTGCACTGCTAACCCATTCCCGCTGTCTTCCTGTACCGATTTGTTCCAACGCGAAATCGTTGTGCGCAGTATCAGAACACGAAAAGTTTCGTGTCCATAGACAAGTTTCAAATTCTTGTTTCAAGGGTGCGGTTCACCTCAGTTTTCAACGTATTTTTTAAATTTTATGTTTGTACCAGATATTTTTTTTCTTATTTTAGACATAAATTATTATTAAATCTTCCATTTAGGAAATGTGTGCATCTCGCATAGTTTTTGCGTAATGAATCGTAAACGTCAAAATTGGCACTTTACGGTTTTATGCATGCCACTAAAACCAACTGACGTACCAAACCAAAAAAATTCACAATTTATAACAATATTGCATGCTATGATTTGACATATACAAAACAAAATACAAAATATATTTGTATTTAATAAAAAAATGCTGAATTTTGAAATGAAGACTTACAATTTTCAACAATTTTTTAAAAACACAAAACTATATATATTTTTTTGTTTTATATATGTAAAATCAGAGCCTACAACATTGTTATACACTGTGAATATTTTCGGTTTGGTACGTCACTTGCTTTTAGTGGCGTGCATAAAACAGTAAAGTCCAAATGTGACGTTTACGACTCACTACGCAAAAACTATGAGAGATACAAAAATTTCCTAAGAGGAAGTTAATCGATCTCAGACATACATACAACACACACGCGCGCGCGTGTGAGTAGATATATAAACTTCAAAGTTGTCTTTAGACATAAATAAAAACTTTTATCCATTAAAAAGTCGTACAAAAACAGAGGCGATGCATAAAATCAAGTTTGGGCGAATTGTCGACGAAACTGCTGTCTGCGAGTCGAGCGCCGTTTACTTAATGAGGCGATGAAGCAAGTACTGTAGTCAGTGTGCAATATTCTGCCTTATTGCCCGAGCGTTCCGGTAGCTGTAGCGTGAAATATCTGGAGACAGGCGGAACCTGTACCTCCTGGCCAGGCGTAATTTCAAACAAAAGTATTACATTGGTATTATAAACAAAAAACTAAAGTCAATAAATATGTATTTACACGTGTAACCTTGTTATGCAACTACGTAACAGGTATTTAAAAAAAAGTTCTATCCTCCAGATATGATTTTTAAGATATAAGTCTAAGCTAAGAATCTGAGTAGCGACTGTATGAAGATGTGAGTTTAGGTCTGACGATAATAGTGGTTACCTTGGACCCCAAAGCTGTGGTGAAATGCGCTTAATATAATCACGAAGTACTTTTATAATACGGGAGTGTTAGCAGTCATATAAATGATACACATTTTTACAGGCGTAAACACCCAAGTCGCATAATGATTTCATGAAATACTTACTAATAATGTTTTGTACTTAAAAGAGAAGAATCATTTTACCACTAATTGTAAAAAAATGACTATTTTCAATGGAAACAGAAAAAAAAAAACATACAAATTTTTCTAACAAATAATTTTATAAGTTTCGAGAATACTGAACTCAACACCAACAAATATTTTTTTCAACAATACAATTAACATTCTCGAGTATACACACTGTTATTTGGCACTGCAATGTTACTACAAATTGTGAAGTCCGTTTTGTCTTCAATTTTAAAGTAAATCTTTATTTGGATATAAAACCACACCAGTAAGCGTCACTATAATGTCCTGTATTACTAAATCATCGAAAAAATTGGACGCCCACAAGTAAGCGAATGATAAAGATTGTTTTGCATCTGGCCGCAACAAATGATAATCGCCAGTGCAGCGTTGTTACATAAACACCGTAAGCCCAATCAGCTAACGGGCACCATAAATGAGAGAAGCTTGCAGTTACTAACATCATAATACTCTTGTTACATTGTGCTGAACGATAATAGTAAGACTGAAAGGGGTAGGCAAGCTATGTTCGGGTATAGGCTATTCATGGTGAAGTCTGCGAAGCTGTGCTTATTTGTTCCATGCGGTGAACTATATTTTGGTTACCCGCTTACTCGTTCGCGAGGTTTTCAGTTTAATGCGATAATATTTCTGAAACAAAAATAAAAAGTTTTGAAAAAAAAAATTAAAAAATTAGTTAATGACCATTTAGAAATATTTTGAAAAATAAAATTGCCTCACTAAATTTGTTCGGGACCACGTTGAGGCCCCCCCCCCCTTATCCCACTCCTTCGCATTTTTGAGACGATTTCGCGGTCGCACAATAGTTCAGCACAGAGTTACTTTCACTAAATTTTTTTTGGGTACCCCGATCGTTCTTTTCTTCTTTTGTAAATACCTTTGCGGGCGCACCCGCTACTCACAAAGTTTCATCGCAATCTGATATATAGACTCGCAGTAGTTCTTAGTAATTTTTCGACATAAACATACCATGCACTGCAAATAATAAACAGACTGTATGCATTCTATGACACTCTAAACTTGATATCTAACACAACATATAATATATTTTCTAACAACTATTCTCAGAAATGCGGCCTACGAAAGTTGTCACTTTGTCATGATCAGCTTAATGAGCTCGTGCGAAGCTAATTTGTGGGTTCCTGGCTGATCAAATAGTCGCACCGGCTACAGCGCGAGAAATGACCTGCTGAGTGTGCGCGTTATTAACGCCGATGGTCAGAGAAAAATGCAAATGTCCTTACAATTCGTCATAACTGCCGCCAGTGCTCCAAAAATAAGTACGTATGTGACTATGCAATAATGTAAGAAGGTGCATAAAAGTATCATATACGAACTGTCGAAACATGACTTTCAATAATACGGGACAGATTTTTTTTGGCGAAAATTGTGAAAGGTCACTGCTTTGGCGCCTCACCCATATAGTTTCTGAAGCAGTAACTTATACAACGAAGAACAGTATTAATCATTACAGCACGTCCGCTGCTGAATTGCCGGGAACACTCTTGCACGTGTCAAATGCTCGGCTTTGAGCTACAGCGCCATTTTACTATAAGATACGCTATATTTTCAACGTGTTGAAACTACTATAGCGATAAATGCACATTTCTGGCGCGAGATGGAACGACCAGTAAAAAATATTTAGGTGGCAAGGTGCTAGACATTTATATTGGATTTTTTTTTTTTTAATTCTGAGAAAGAAGATGTGAAATTTGCATTTATAGCGTAAATTATAATTACATTATACCACAGAACAAGCATGGCAGTTGAATATTTAACATTTAATAATGTCGCAATCTGTGCAGCCAATAAAAAATAATTGCTTCACTAACTGCGACCTAATTACATGTTACAAGTTCTACTGCGATGTTCGTATTGCAGCGCAAGGTAAATAAAATTTACGCTATAATCGCAAATCGCGTATATTTTCCCAGAATTAAAAAAAAAAAAAAAAAAAAAAAAAAAAAAAAAAAAAAAAAAAAAAAAAAAAAAAAAAAAAAAAAAAAAAAAAAAAAAAAAAAAAAAAAAAAAAAAAAAAAAAAAAAAAAAAAAAAAAAAAAAAGCGAAAATAAAATAATCAAATATATCGACTGATGCCTAGCGTTAATGATATTTCTGATGAGTTCTAGCATTGATAGGAATTATCCATCCTAAATCCAAAAACCCAAGATGGGATGCATATAGGAAAAAAAACAACTTGAAGGGAAGAAGCGTGGTGCAGTACTCTTAAGTCTGAATCAGTGGTTACAATCAAAGAAATGACAATCACTGATATTCCAGTTAATATGACCCCGATTGATGAAACTACAGAATGCACAGAAAATCATTTAACAGGAAAGTGAAATTCGCGGAGAAAAACTGGAAATAAGTTTTAAAGCAGTAGCGTTTAGTCACTGAATCAATTCGCAAGTTTTCACTAACTTCAGTTGCCCATTTTTGACTGAAAAGACTTTAATGTCACCAAAGTGGTTTATTTGTCACAGATTCAAGTTTAGAGTGTAAAGATGCGCGCACAAGCAAGCGCGGAGCGACAGCTCGTCGGGCAGTAAAACACGCCTGGCGCGGTGCGGGCTAACATCGATACTGACTACTGACTTTACAGCCGTGTAAACCCATTCCCAGCGTTCATGCACACTACCACCACTCGAGAAATAGGCCTACACTCCTGAAGCTGCTTTCACACACGTGTGCGCGGGGTTATGGCGTAAATATGTCGACCGTCGTCAAGGAAAAATGAAACAAGCGACGCTATGAGGGATGTAACGCCGACGTATGTTGAAACTTTCATACATCCAGGACGTAAGTTTGGTGGTCAGGGCGACGACAAAACTTTAAATTCGCTTGCAAACGACTGTTCAATGTTCAATATACGGTTTTAATGACTACGGTTGGTAAATAATTGATTACAAGCTAATATCAACAATGATTTCTTCGTCATTATTAAAAATTATAACTGTTTGCCAACATTTTACTGTCACGTAAATATTTAAACGTGAATATTTCAATTTAGAATCCGTAACATTTCGTGAAAAACTTAACGGATGAAAGAACATTATTCCCTTCAATATTGTAAAATATGCAGAAGTTAATTACTTCGTAGATAATTTATTCCTCCTCCTTCACAACGTAGCAAGCTGTTACAAAACAAAGTCTCAGGAAATATATGATGTAGGGGAGGGAACTTACTACATGTAAACCTTATCTAGACAAATTTAAATGTGGTGTAAGACTTTCCAACAAAACCTTACTGCAGAATGACGAGGTATTTTTACACCTCTTCGTGTGAAAAATATGTAATAGAACTTAAGGTTGTCCGCTGTTGAAAAAAGAACAAAAAACAAAATTTGGAATACAAAATAACATACAGTTGAATGTGCTTACATTTTACACGAACTGACACGAGTGGAGTAGAGAAATTTGGTAAGCGCTTTTACATCGAGGTTCTGACTCTGTTAAGGATTATATGAATGTGGAGTATAGGCGGAATGCAAGGACGGAAGAAACAGTAGTGTCCGAGGAAACCTTCCCGCTAACGACGTCTGCCACGTTTCCCACATGTGAAAATCGGAAGCAATCTCACAGGGAATACCAACACGAAGATAATGGAACAAACACAACTAACGCCACTACGGATAACACGCATTTGGTTTGTATTCTTAGAAAAAATACACAGTTTCTGACATTATTAAGTCTACTAACATTAATCCGTCTCTACACTGCCCCATCCCTTCAAATCAGAGGTACGAAGGCTTGTGTTTATACGTCAGCCAATGCTATGCGAATAATACAGCTCGCCTTTCCTCGTCAACATAACCCAAAGCGGTGTCGATGTGTGGCTCAGTACGAAACGCAGATATAGGCTCCCTCTTTTACATAGTCAAGGGGCAGCGACATTTTGTTTGATTCGACGCTAAAAGTAGTACCAACAGTTTTCGCGTCTCGCTCGTCCGTTTGTTACACTTTCTTCTGGGGGCCGCGGTTGACGCAGTGACGTTAGAGCACACGCCCCCTACCAAGGCGACTCCAGTTCGATTCTCGGCGGAGCCGGTCGTCGGATTTTCGCATGTGGGAATCGTGCCGGACGATGTCGCTGGTGTTTTTTTTCTCGGGAATCCCCCGTTTCCTCCGCTTCTTCATTCCAGGACTGATCCAAACTCAGATGTCACCACTTAGCAGGGCTTAAGACCTATATGCTAAGTGCTGACCCAAAAGGTCTTCAATCACTCATTCTGATGAGTTATGAGTTCACCTGAGCGAAAAGTGGAGCAGTGAGGGACTTGTCCAATCTCATAGGGGACTTTACCAACGTCACAGCATGTAACAACGACATATGTGTGTGTGTGTGTGTGTATATATATATATATATATATATATATATATATATATATATATATATATATATATTATATATATATTATATATATACACACACACATATATATTATATATATATACACACACACACACACACACACACACAAGGAATTGCACTAGAGATACCTCTGAATCTTCAAGGACTGGAGTACAGCAGCTGCCAGAATTTCTACTGATTGGAATATACATATCATGATAGTTTTACCCTGAAGTAGACACATAAATAGAATATATGTCATTAATCGGACGTCTTAATATGTGAAGAAACAATTTATCAGAGCAATATTGTTTCGCGAACAACTAAAACCGATAGACCGCGATAACTTTTAAGCGCGCTTTTAGTGATCGAGAGTTATTTTCGTTGCGGACTGACTGTTGTCTAAGCGCAACGTATATACCGACAACGCTCAGTGATGATCACCTACGTATTCAGAACAAGAGCGATTATTTACAGACTTTAATTTGGATACCCGCCAGAGTTCGGGCTCCAGAACGAGCGAAGACTTAGCCCAGCCTTACGTCAAACATTATACAAGCCACTTAATTTTTTTGTCGGAAGGCTTCTTTTACAAGAGCCCGTGTGTGAAGTTGCGTGCGAGGCAACATGAATAATGATTGCGAGTAATCTTTTAACACGTTAATTGGTACACGAACTTGATAAGTAGTCCCAACGCAACTCATTTATAGCTGCCACTTTTACATGATTACAAATATAGCGAGCACCTATACTGAACATCTCACAAGCTGATATTTCATTAAAGTAGTTTCTATACTATTTTACGGGACTGTCAAGTAAACTCTCGGCAAGTCAAGTGTATTTCATCCTCTCCTGGCTAAACAGCTATTAATGTACCGAAAGCCTCTAGAAAAACGTTGCTACGAAACTTATTATCTTCGCACTTTTTTTTACTTAAAGGCTAAGCAATTTTAATTCAAACGTATGTAAGAGTTAATTTAAATACGATTAGTTAAACTGAAAAAAAAAATTTCAAAAACACAAAACCATTTATTTTACCACTTACTGTCTAAATGTTATACTAGTAATTTATTAAAAATAATCAATTAATTTTCAGCAGGTATAACATTTTTCAATTAACTACAACGGCAATAGTAGAATGACCATCAAGAATTAACTGAAATAAAACAGTGTTGGACTAAAAGAATTTTTTTTTTTCGATTTTGGCGAGATTAATAATGTAATTTACGAAGTAACTACGACACAAAACACGATAGTTTGGTTAAATTTGTTTTAAAAAAGAAGGTAAACTATGAACTGAACGTAACGTTTATTTTAAAAATGCTTATTGTACACTTAATGTGAGACAGTGGCCCAGCACCACGTGACTGACACGTAGATGTTACGTGCTGCAAGTTATGCCGGCTGCCCGCTCTTGACATCCTAGCAAAACGGAGCCTAGGGTGTTGGTATACCTTCCAGCTCGTTGTTTTGTATTTATGTTGAATTCTCGTCAATCAATAAACACTATAAGTAGGGGCAGGAAAAATTCGCGAATTCAATGACCTTCCTGCTAGGATCAACTATATTATGCATGCTCGAGCCCCTACCATTTGTCCACTAGCTGCTACTCAGTGGAACAGCAGACAGTGAACGAATATAAGGGGCTTGAGTATGCGTAGCACAATGGATTATAACATGCAGGTCATTGAATTCGCGAAATTCTCCTGTTCCTAACTATAAGGTGAAATATTTTCATAAAGTATGCCTTCTTTTGGTTTTATATTTTTAGTGTAATTAGCTGTCAAAGTTCCGTGTTTGACCTTTTTGTGCAGCAATTTTAAGAGAAAATAAAAATAAGTTAATAAAACATTGAAGGTAGAATTTATGCTTCACTATCTGTTTTAAGACATCTCTACGATTTCTCCACGAAAAGTCCTTTGATATTTGACCAAATTTTGAAATTTGACTCAGTTGGCACCTTGAAGCAGGCCAACAGCTGTACAACGGCGACCTGGGAACCGAGCGGGCAGGTAAGTTGGCTGGTAACTCCCGGACAAGGCGAACGTAGATGACTTGAGAATCGGTTGTAGGGCTATCGAGGTTCGCAAACAAGTGGATCGGGGAAGCAGGAACGTGGCGAAATTGGTCTTCGACCACGATTCCAAATAATCCCAAGTTTATGTTTGCGATACCGTACAGTATTGCTAGAGCCCACGATTTTTGGTTAAAATAATTCTGCAACAGTTTGTTTCAATGCCTTACGTTCACATCTGCAGGTCCGCTTCTTGATTACTGGCAGTGGCTCATTTGACTGTGCCAACAGGAACAAGGTTACTGCGACACCACACGTCTGTGATTTGCGGGTAAAACCCCGATACTCTGAGAGTTAAAAACAGCCAATCACTGACCACGAAGCAGAGCTGCATATGTGCACATAAGGCATTGAAAGAAATTGTTGCAGAATTCTTTTCACCAAAAATCGTGGACTCTTTAAGTATTGCCCTGGGTTTCGTCTCACTCGTAAGTTGTGTCGGGAACACTTATTTGACTGCGAGTGCGGCTGGCCACGTCAGTCGAAGAACCTAAGGTATGGTCTCGTGGTAGTAAACTCATTGCTCTACTCTAAACATCTGCAATGGCGAATCTTCCAAGCCCCAACTATATTCAGTGTCTTGAACTAGACACCAGCGTCACGTCCTCTTGAGTTCAAGAAGGATTAGTGTTCATGACGCCCTTGGTCACGATTGCACTAACACTTTAAAATTATCTATAAGAAACATTGGTTAACATACAGGAGGGTAGATTGTATTGATTAGGTTCTAACATATCCAGTGTCATTGTACTAGTTTATCAACGCTATCCTGGCGTGCGTATAACAGTACTGACTTGTGTTTAAAGTATTCGTTATGATTGTACAAGTTCACTTACATTCGTATTAAATTATCGGAAGGAAACTTCTAAATTTTGCTATACGAGTCATGCCCTCTTTAGTATGGCAAGCTGTTGCCAGCAATATATATATATATATATATATATATATATATATATATATATATATATATATATATAATGAAAAACACACGGTCTTGGCAGGGGCGTTTGGGACCGTTTCGTGCTATCACTGGAAACACTGTAGCAAAATTATAAAATAATGAGGCCAAAGGTATCCAACATCCTTTAGTATCATGAGCTTGAATTGTACAGGCAAAGACTCACGATAAAGCAATCCCTTTGAAGCTCTAGTTTTTTTTTTTTTCCTTCAGCCAAATCAAATCGTTTCGTTTGCTTGCGAGCAACAAATTTTGTTATACCATCGTGAAAAACATCTACTTACTAGGCCTATAGGTAACAATGCGAAGACAGCTGTACCCTAAATTCAGTTCTTTGGGCACTTACTGTTAACACTGTGTAATGTCGGCCACACGACAGGGCAGAATTTACTTCAAGTACGGAGTAAACGACGTATCAGTTTCAGTTTATAACCACAGAGGTTGGCTGACATGTATGGAACATGTACAGCACACTAAAATTAAACGCCATAAAAACTGTCGACGTTTACTGCAGTCACCTGGACCTGAATATACCAGCGGACAACAGGGTGCTAATTATTACTCTAAACAACAGCTCAAACTGCGATATAGAATCGAGCTCATGTACACTTCACTTCCCAGGCAATGCGTACTGTCGTTAGGCGGCAACGCTCTCGTCAGGTGTAACGACGGCAATGCACCCAGCTTGTGTGGTGACGCTGTTGGCCCAGCCACGAAGACTCCCTGCCACAGCATTACGCATTCCAGTCAGACAGGAGAACCTCCTCGTACGAGGCAATTTTCCCGCGCAGGTGGAACGCCACTTCGCCTTGTGCCGGATGGATGTTTTTGGGAATAGGACTAACCGGGGAGAGGGGGAGGGGCTTCCCACACGTGGGTTACGGCGCGAGACAGCGGGACGTCCGGCACGATACCAGCACCTGGGTGTGGGAAACTTCCATGGCAAGCTGCACTACATGATCACCTATCCAGGAGTTGAAACTAGTGACATTTTAGTTTAACGTCCGTCTAAAGAAAATGGCATGCTGAATTTAGCCTTACTGTCAGATTCACGCATCTGGAAATTAAATCATTCACGATTGCGGACTATGTAACGAATTTACGCAACAATTTGCGCCTTAAATCTGAACATAGTGTATTTTTACATCACTTTATTAATGTTACCAGGACTTTAGTTTGTAGACAGGGAATTTTTTTAATTACAAGTTTACAGACTTGAATTATTTATAATACTATCTCAACGTTAAACATATTTTGTGTGAATATATATCAACGTATACTTATTGCATTTAGGTCCATGTACACGCACAACTTAATTACAGATATTTACAACATTCTAAGTAAACTACGTCGTATGAATAGGATACGCTATTGTGATAGTCTGCTTGAACAATTTATTGCTGCTTTCCTTATATTTCTTCATACATATTTACAAGCGAAACGATCATGTTACACTGCGGTGTTCATGACAAAAGAGATGTTAGGTTACGTTTGACATTAACATTTCTATGTCTGTGGCAGTATTTAAAAAAAATGTAGCCCATGACGATACCTTCCCTATTTCCATCTGCAACTGATGTACTTCTCAGACAATGGAAATTACATTAATAAACTGCCTCTATAGCAACGTCACCTTGCAACCAACGAACAATAATGGGAACCATACTACATCATACATGTACATAATACTTAATTCTAAGCCACAGAATCATAGGCGGACAGATTTTCAACAAACAAATTCCCAAACTTCAGGAGCTACGTAGTCATACTAGCACTCCTCTCGGGTCAGCCACGAGAAAGACAGGAAACAGACGAGCATCATCTAAGCTCCAAACGTCAAGAGAGCCTAACAAAGCAGTCACAACAGGTACTCATTTGTCAACATATCGCTGCCTCCTTACACCCGCAAGGCAAGACCAAACGAGCTCGTTCGCTTCATTAACAACCAGTCGCGCGGCGACGAAGCCACCCGACCCGAGCAGTAATCAAACGCGCCCACAATAAAAGAGGCGATAGCGCAATGAAGACACACGACGTCCATTTGAATCCACAATGACTCTTGTCCCCTAGCCACGTTTTTTTTTAACAAGACACACTGTACTCAATGCTTGCTAGAGTATAAACAAAGGGTATACTTGCCATTGTGTATACTTCTAAATAATATGCATAGACGAAACCTTCCTCTGGCTAAAATAAAGAGATTCTAATAAGCTATATAAAAGGCTGTTACCTTCAACGGTCGTATTCCTGGTACTCAGTCGCACAGTTGGTTGAAATACAAACAAAAATGCAACGGGTCACGAATTTAAATCTGGGGCATTACGTACGGACATGACTTTAAAAAGTTATAATTAAAAATTATTGTCGTGAGCATTAAATTTTCATGTAAACAAATACCAAACAGAACGTATCAATTTATAATTATAGGCACGACTATTTCGCGTACTAATTCAAGGTCAGGTTGAACGTCAACAACGTATACTTCACTGTCATCACTGTGATCAGACAACAGTTGTTTTGATACACATTTGACGACTGCAAACCGGTAATAAATAATAAAATAAGGAAATAACTCGTGGTGAAATCACGTGGTACCCGCATGAACGGTTAGAAGCCAATGAACAATCGACAATGCCCAGTTCGTGTATAGGACTGAGAAGTCTAGGCTGCTGCCAGATGAATACGCGAAATAATCGCGCCTCTATATTAATGTTCTACAATAACAAACCTCCAATTCTCGAGGGACTGCGGCTGGCGCAGCAGCTAGAGCACTCACCTCCCACCAAGGGTTCCCGGGCGGGGTCGATCTCCGGATTTTCGCATGTGGGAACATGCCGGTCGATGCCGCTGGTAGGCGGGTTTTCTCGGAGATCTCCCGTTTCCACCGCCTCTTCATTCCGATGCTGTTCCGTACTCATATGTCACTCCTCACCAGCGCTAAAGACCAAAATATATTCATCTCCAACTCTCGTTAAATTTATTCGAGAAACCACGATTCAAAGTTCAAGCGAAAAAATGCAACTATATACCCGTCATAAAAACTACTACCAAGAACTTGATTACCGATCCACGTTTCTGCAAAATAAACAGAAGAATGTAACAATTAAAAATAGGTACGTTAGTATTTTGAGGCCATTCTTGCACATCATTACCTTTAAATGATTTCGCGATACTTAGGAAGCAACATTGCTACGGTCACAAAACATTAACATACCGGTCTTCTATCTAGGAGGGATTGAAACAATAATGCCACCTTTGTTCTTAATAGTTTCAATCAATATTTTGTAACGAGTGAATTAAGGACCTCGGGAGTAAATAATTATAACCCACATTGTAAGACAGTCGATGTAAAAAAATTCTATCTGTACATTTAAAAGAAATACTTAGTTACAAAACATTTTGGTAGTTTATTTTAAACCACATAATAAATAAAAAAATGTAACCCTCTTCCCAGATTTGACATACTTTATTATACCTAAGCTGAAAGCTACAGGAATTATGATTATTATTATTTACTCCCAACTTAATCAATTATCTGACGTAAATATGTTAGTGGACTCGCATTCCGAAGGAGCGGGTTCGATTTCCGGCTCCGACCATCCTACTTTCAGTTTCCCTTTATTTCTTGACATTTCTCCAGGCGAATGCCGGGATCGTTCAATGAATGCAATGGCCGATTCCTCTTCCGGCTCCTGCAATGTCAAGTTGTGCGTCGCCGTCTAATGACCTCGTTGTTAAGAGACGTGTAAAGTCCATTCGTCTAACTTGTAATGAGTAATAATAAGCACTTACATGTTAGTAATTGAAAACATAATTGACTAGCATGAAAATGAACGAACGACTAAACGCCCAAAATCTGAACCCATCAGGACGGCAGCAATGGTAGACAGTCAAAGACAAACGTCTGCTAGTCTTCAAGGCACTGGGATGAACTTGATGGGTAGCAAGCTATCAGAGCATGGACGATCGTCGTAACTGGACTGTCGGGTTTTCACAAGCGCGAAAAACCAGTAGAACCACATCACAGGTCGACTCGCACAAAGCAGTCTTCCTCAGAGACGTTACATACAGCTATGCACGTCTTGACGGCCAGTACGACGTTCAAATTCTCTGTAGACACGTCTCTTGACTTTTGGATCAATGTCAACTTTGAACCACGAGGTCACTGGTCGATATACCTGCACGTCAGAGAGATTTTAAACAACAACAGTTGTGTTATTTTAATAAGTTATTGCATAGGCTGCTTCCAACTTAATCTACTAGCAGTATTACGATCATAAGATAGGTCATAATAAAGGCAACTCAAATTAACTTGCGGTGTGGAATGCGAAACCATATCTGACGTTAGAAACGAATAATGTGTAAAAGGAATAGAGAGAGGTGATAGATGTTTACACATTTTTTTTTCCACATGCAAATGAGATCGCATATTTAGTCATGACGCATTACACAAATCTATACAGTCGATATGTTATGGGCCCAATCACGCCTCACTGCACTGAAGGATGGAGAGGTTGTTTTTCCTCATCCATTCCAGGCAAATTCTATACCAGATCTTTAATCACATCTCTTTCCAGTGCCACCTTGTTTCATTTTTAAGGCTCGGTTTCAGTCACCATATTGAATTTTATTATTTTTCATTGTTTTGGAATTCTAAGAAGAAAAATGTTAAATATGCACTTATGCCTCAAATTCTATTCACATTTCGCTACAGTACAGAACTTGCGGTTTAGCTGTTAACATATAATTACGCCACAATGTGTATGGCAAATTTTTTTATATTCATAATTTGTCCGACAAATTGCGAACTAACGCTAGCTCTATGGCCATGTTCATATTGTAGCTCAAGGTAAATAGAATTTGCGGTATAGTAGCCGATTTAACATTTTCCTTCACAAAATTCCAAAAAAAGCGGAAAGAAATCAAATTCAGTATGGTGAATGAAACCGAGCCTTAAGCTTAAACCTGCACACACAAAGCTATTGTACGACCGGACAAAATTCAGGACTATACATCAACTTCTTTGCTGAGCTGCTGTTCTTTATAGTTGAACATATCCGGTGCACCACACATGTTTCATTATCATGAAGAATTAAGAAACTAATAAATGCATACAAATATCTATATAAAGGCGCTGCTTGGTACTCAAGCTTTTGATGGCCGATCATTTCAAAGTAATCGGTAGGTGTCTGCAGGAAAGTCTGAGATGATGGAAAAATCAGTAATTTAGTAAATATGGCACAACTATCGCCAGTTGTTATTTCAACACAATTATTCACGAGCGTATTCCAACTACACAGACAGCAAATGAGGCCTATCTCACATCGTGTGGCATGTGTTTTGTCATGGATTATAATGCGAGCCGTCTGGAAGAGAAGCTCCGGCGATACGCAAGTTGGTATCTCCTGCTGAAGAATACGCGCACAGGCAGGAAGCCGAGCGCAAAGACTCGTCATAAAGAAGCAATGAAAAGCTCGTAGAAGACGCGCCGCTGTTAAACACCTGACCGCTGCTCTTGAAAAATAAAACAACTCGTGGCAGTAGAAGTAATTACGGAGTAAAGGAGAAAAGCAAGGGTTCAAAAAGGGAGCGCGCCGAGGAAGAAGAAACGACGTAGCTCCAGTGAGTGACGTAATAAGAACTATTCGTGTTCGCTGGATTGAAAAGTGGAAAACATTATACGCTTGAACGGTTCTCACTACCGCTTATGAGTGGGGAAGTTAACCTCTTCAAGAAGGTGGCTCAGATTGGGCGACCTAAGACCACTTATATCTGGAGGTTTGCAATGTGCTAGCCTCATAAATAAAGAAGCGGGCCTCTTCTTTGGATCAGCAACACACGCCCCTGACTGTTGCATCCACTCGACAACTATAGACTGTAAGGATCAACCATAATTACGCCGTATTGTACAACGAAACTTTTTATGGTGGCAGGAGATGTACTACAGCGCTCTTCTCGTGTGGAATTTAGAAATGTCAACAGCCAAACTAACCGCCACAAGAACTTTATAATGCAATACGGCCAGTGTAACATTGTCAAATTTGTAAACTCGTTAAAAATGTTGCAAATTATAACTCAACAATTTAAAGTATCAATATTAAATTAATAATGTGAGCGGAGATTCACGGAGACGTCCCATCAGAATCACAACAGCTTCTAGACAATGCTGTCCCTCCACATTTCTCAAGAGATAATTAACCTAACTTCACCATGGATTTTTACTACTGAGGATTTAGAGAAGTGGACCTGTTTTAGTGGCCAGCACACCCCTGACCTTTATCAACTCGATATTTTTCCAACAGGTGTTCATTTGATGGCACGGCAATAAACAAGCAGTGCAACAACCTCAATTTATTTCCTGATGTTAGTACTCATAGCAGAGCTGAAATTCCTCAGATGTGTTATTTGTACAACACAGCAATGACAGGTAAAGTTACGGTAAACCCATTCCAATACAGTGCGATGCACAGTCAGGATTTACTGGTTGCGTACCTAGCAGGCAGTAACAAGTCTGTGCTAAATCAAACGTGTAACTTTTACCTTACCAAGGCGTAATGTAAACACTACTTGCAAAAATTTTGCCCATTTTCGAGAGATTTTATAATACGAAGTAAAAAAAAAAAACTGTACATTTTTATTGGACCATACTTCTGTTGAAACATAATAACGAGTGGAAACATCCCCTTACAACAGGATTGATGAGAGAGATATGTACAAATCAATTTTATTCACGATTGCGGCCTAAAAATATTAGTTACCATATTTCTGTTTCTGTACTCGAAGCTGTTTTCGTAATATGACAGTAAACGATAGTTTCCTCAAACTTGGGAGTTCTACCGCTCTTGGCATTTGACCTATATCATTAGTTACCAACTCAACCTTCCTATTTTCACTTCAGGAATAACTTATTAAAATAGGTCGGTACGTTTTAGATTCACGTCAAATAGTAAGGCACAAGTCGTAATTAAATTACGTGATTAAAAATTGAATTTTTTCTTGTTTCAATAAAATCAAGGCATATATCACTAAAAATCCAATCTCTAACACTAGTAACTTATAACCCAACGAACTTCTAACAGATGATCCGACATTACATCTTAAAAATCTAATACTGAGTTCACAAAGGGTGGACGCAAACAATAATTCCTAGAAACTACTAACAAGTGCGCTAGCCTAGATACTATCTTTGTATTACTTACTAAAGAATTGCACATTGTCAATAGTCGAAATAAAGGAGACCTAAAAAATACGTGACTGATAGTTACTGAACTGAACACGAAAATTAAACGGTATTACACACAACAATATTGACAGTACTAAGAAGAAAAGTTACTTCGTTTAAACATCTTACCACGAAATTTAAATGGCTACAAACAAGTCCTTTTCGTGAACATATATGAACAAAAAGTTGTACCCCAACTATGCCTTGAACACATGAACAAAAATACAGTTTCAGTGAGTGTTAACTTGAAATAAAATTCACAGGCACAAAACTGTATAAAGTTTAACGGACGTGTATTTTAGCGTAATGAGCATCCATTAGTATTTCGTCATTAACATAAATGTATTTGTTCAAACGAATTTTTAAGGTTTTTAAAAATTAAAAAAAATCCTGTATGACTGTTTTTAACTACAGAAAGAATAGATTTTGCCCTACTCATATATAAAAATATTTCCAATAACAATATCCGGAACCTCACCGTGCAACAGTCGCGTAAATACAAAAAATACTGTTACTATGTATTTTGATGCTGATAACAAATTAAAAAAAAAAATGTTCTCTCTTCTTATACGGATGCACATCGACAATCGTGAAACCCAATTACCCCACAACAGGCTAAAAATATTAGTTGTATCAAAACGACCTCAAAAGGATGCAAGCAAATCTGTGTAAAATTATGGTAATATAACAATACGAGAAGAAGAATTTTTTCCTGTTCCTGTACAAACCTAAGCGTATTTACCTACCAAAACCCACAACGCATTAGTGGAATCCTTGAACCTATGATTTTCGCGGGGCACGCAGTTCTGATATCCCAGCCCTTGCTACACATAGAAACTGACCATTAATGACTACATACTGCGAAGGTAGACTACCCGCTGGTCTATACTCGTCATCACACCGACGACACTCAACTGGAAGAGCTACGATTTACCGACTATGAGCACAGCAAATACACAAGTCACAAAACGGCCTTCTCGAACTAAGACAAACGCTTGACGCCACTCGGTGGTGCAGGTCAACAAGACACATGACGCTGAAAAAAAAAAGGGGGGGGAGCGTGGTCCTATACCTCAATCGCCTTCTTACGGTCTTACCCCCAGCGGCTGGAAGCTCCCGATGGACGAACACGGGTCCTGGAGGTCTTCCACGGCATTGTTCCCTCTCCCGGGGCATTCTTCCCTGTCTTATCACCCGCCGTTCATCTGCGCCGAAGAGAGAGAAACAAAGGCGACGGGGCAGCGCCAGGCCTTACGAATTTTATTAGCCGGTAAGTAATATTAGGTTAGCCGTGCCGGAGAGGGGTGGCTCCGGCCCAGGCGAACAATGCAATCTGGAGCGCAGCATCTCGACAGACGAGGGTAGTCGGGGGTCGAGGTACGCCACAGACAACTCCACCCGGCAGCAGCACGCGCGCCAAGGGAAGGAGACAGGGTAAGAAATTTGGATGGTTCGCCCGAGGTAGGAAAGCTTTTCAACACCCGCCGCGACTGTATCGCCGCCGCATCATCTCTCCCTTGGGAATACAAACTGTCATATTAACGAGGAGCTGGTTTAGGGGAGGGGTAGTGAAGATGACGGAGGAAAGAGAGAGGGAAAAAAATGAAAAAACAAGCGGGCGGCCTGTACCACGTGGTTATTTATAACCGGCGGCAACACGCATCGCGCCTATAAATAACGCCGTGGGGACAAACAAAAGGTGGCATGCCCGGTCAGATATGAGCACAATGGCGGGGTAGGGCCGCGACGGGGGTTGATAGGCGCGATTTGCTGGCTGGGAACAAACGAGCATCGGGCTCGGCGAACGACGAGGCGTGGCCGGGACTCGTTCCCTGCAACAGCGCGAATGCACTGCACTTTGCGAGGACAGCGACACGATGTAGCACACATTCGACTCTCGGCTACGTCGAAATTGATCACATCGCTGCTCGCTTGAACCTTTGATGACGTATATCCAAAGCTTGAACTTCACTTCGGCTTCAGGTAATCATCACCACCTGTGGGCAAAGTATGAACCCGAACCTTAAAAAACGTTAAGAGTCAATAGGACCTGGGGCATGACCTGTGTCGTAGCGTGGCACTAATAGTTTTTTTTCACGTAAAACTATTAAACGCGTTTCCTATGCGTGCTTCTACGAAAGACAACACGGTTCAAACTATGTCTCTTGTCACCATCCGCTTATTAAAATATGATAGGCAGCTCCTCAAAAGTGGTAAAAATTGCCTTTTGAAATTGCTGTAACAGAAAAAATACCGGTCGTAATCGTAAAACAAAATGATTAAGACCTGCGTTGGTTTTCAAGACATGCTTTTAACAAATAAATTATTAGGGACACCGATTAACGTCTCACTGGAAGACACTTTCTACGAAAACACTGCACGCTAGTTTAGTACTCTGCGCTTAAGAGGCGAAGCGGTGTGTTACGCACGTATTGGAGTCCAATTATCGCATTCCCCGTTTCCGTGCCTCAAACGAAAAACAATGCTAGGGTCCAAATAAGTCTACATAGGCCTACAGTATGAGCATCCAATATAATTATACCTACAGGTAAAGTGGGTCTTACATTTCGTCGACGAGGTCATTAGAGACGGTGACACACAACTTTATTCATAAACATGACCTCGGGAAGGAAGCGGCTATGGCTATTGTTACGGAACTACCCCAGCATCCGCTTAGAGTAGTTTCGAGAGACATGGAACGCCGAAATCAGGATGGCCTGAGCCAAGAATAGCACCCGGGTCATCCAGAATGCGAGTCCAATGTGTTGCCGCGCCACTTCGCTCCACAATAACAGTGTGCTGTATTGCAATGCACGTGTGGCATTGATAAAAACGGTACATATTACAAGCCGTGGTGTGAAAGAAAATAGAAACCAATTTTACATACACTACGTGTATTCCATTGAGTTTTGTTTATTTGTTTACTGCTCATAGAATTTGCTTGCAGTATATTCTTAGGTACGGCAAATAATATGTTATAACAAGACACTGCATGTACGATACCGGCGATTACAACGTCGCCAGTAGAGCGCAAGTGCGTATTTCACCCAAAAAAGGATTTGTAGGAAGTGCGAGTGCTAATGTTGAGTAGGCCTATTTGGAAAACAGCCTGATAAGTACAAAGTTGTCTGTTGATATCTGTTTATGATTTTCATAAAGCTTAAAGTAACTAAGTTAATCGAAAAAGTTGTGACGAAAGGAACATAAGTCATTATTATTATTATATTATTATGTAGATACGTCGCAAGGAGTTACTAGGTTATGTTAAGGGGCTTCCCTACCTGCCCTTCAAATGCTTTGCAGCGAGTTACGACTAATCTCTTTTCAACGAAACTATTTAACATACATTATATTTGTATATATACGAAAAGAGCACACACTTCAAACTATGTCGCTATAGTTTTAAAAATCTTGAAAAGTTTACAAGAAACATTATTTTCTGGCTCCTCAAAACGGCTAAAAATGGCTTTTCCAGACTGCCATATCTGGAAAATTGCAATCGGATTCGAAAAACGCAACTATAGAAACAAGCGATAGACTTTAAAGTACACTGCCCATAAATATAATAATGTGGTCACCGCCTAAAGTCCCATAGCAAAAAGGATCATAGTAAAGCACTGCACGCCATCTAAGAGGCTTGCGCGAAGAGGCGATAATGTATTACATACGCCGGCCAGTGGCACTCTTACTGCTACTGTCTCACACACACAAACGCAAATTATCTAGGGAGGCCCCTTAAAACACATATACGCGTAGACAACTATAGACCAATATCGTACAAATTTTTATAGCAAAATTAACGCAAATATACTAAGTAACACGCACACACACGTAAAACAGGACATGTTTGGTTGCAGATTTAAAACACGTGGAATTTTTTTTTTCCTTCAGGGAAGTAGTAAAAACACAAATCAACACCATCACATGACACGGCTATTAACTGCCCGTGTCGGGAAATTGCTTCCACTATGAATGCAGCCGAGGAAACATAAAACAGCTATCAAAGAATAATTTCCCACAAAACAAAGCAATAAAAACGAAATAAGTTATGCAAGCATGATTTACAAATGCTCGTAGCTCTATATACACGAGCACAAAAGAGCGATAAAAAAAAGTTTTGAAAATTGCAGTACACTTAGCCTGCCGACTGCCTATGGCTACCCTTCTTATTGTAAAACGTCACGTATACTCACACACATGCCCGTCGGCTATTGGATGAAAATTGGCTAACGCAGCGTTTACTACGGGCTGGAACGCCATAAAGCAGGTTTTTTACTGACAGGCCTCGCCACACTATCGTTGCCAGGCATGACAGGCAATACGCGCACGGGCCATCGAGGTTACGATACAGCAATAAATACTGCCGATAAGAACTCGAGGATCTGACACTAGCTCTGTATGCGAGCATCGGCCACCTGATCGCCTGAATTCACAAACAAAATCAGCATGTTAACAAACAATACGAGAAAAAAAAAAGCTGTGTCGAGATAAAAATATAGCACGCATAGGCTTCAAAGACCATGGGGCCGCGGTGGCCGAATGGTCAGACCATTCGCCTCCCACCAAAGCGATCTGGGTTCGATTCATGGCGGGGCTGGACCCCGGATTTTCGCATGTGGGAATCGTGCCGGACGATGCCGTTGGTCGGCGGGTTTTCTCGGGAATCTCCCGTTTCCCCCGCCTTTTCACTCCGGCGCTGCTCCACACTCACCTCATATCACCCCTCACCAGCGCTAAAGACCTCGATGTTAAGCGCTGACCAAAATCTCTTATTCACTCTCACGCAATCAGACATCTTTGATAAAGGCCTAGACTTTAAAAAATGTAGTCCTCGTTCACAAACAGGGGTGCACATACTTCCCTCTGTATCAGTCTTGCGAAATATTCAGCTCTGATTTAGCAGCGCGAGAACAATAACTTATTCTGGGAAGCCCACATTTTACATCACACCACGTTGATAAAGCGCGCGGTCACGTAGCGAGCAAGAAAATGAATGGGAAAGCAGTGGTTAACGGAATGCGACAAAAAGTTTTATTTCGCGTTTTATTTATTTCCCACCGGATGAAGAAGTGCTTATTTTTGCTTCCTTTCACCTCAGTAATCCACTGAAAGCGAACTTATACTTGCCTAGAAAAAAATTTGTTTTAAAAAAGTAAACTTGCAATTAAATAATAACAATAATGTCTGCGATGATAATACAACTGCGAGAGTCACTTCATCACAATCATAGTTATGCAATATGGAGTGACTGAAACGTATTCACATTATTTTAAGGAAATTAATGCGTACCTGAAACAGCAGCCCGCAGGAAATTCCGACAGAGTTGTGGCATTCCAACTTACCTGAAAGAAAAAATAAAATACAAATCGTCAAGCGTGACAACTACATAAAAATACACTAATTAAATTTCTGAACATATGTCTACAACAGACACAAAAAATAAGTACTCGACAAGAGACCACTATTAAAATAACAATTGATTTATAAACAACAAAATTTTACAGTTCTACAGGTTGCACATAGAGTTGCCGAAATTTCACACACCCGTCCTTCAAGAATTAAAAAGTGATGAAAATGGAATGTGAAACTTTGACGGCGGACGAAATAAGTAAACGGCATTCCACGCTTATAAAAAAACGGAACACTTTGTATGCAACCGTTGCAAGCAACATTCAAATGAGGCATAGTAACGAATATTACGCCACGTGTTGTTTACAGTGTAGTGTTAGAAAATATTTGACAACATTCGCCTGCTGGAGCAAAAAATATTATTCCAATGTAAATGTGTAAAATAGTGTTTGTCATACCAGCTTCCTGATAAATTTCCTAACATTATTTCAGTCAGCAACAGGCACCAATGTACGCAATCATACCTGCTAGCCTTTCGAGTAAAAATATTATAGTTCTCAGTCAACGAGACATGCGGCCATGGTCTTTCATTTAATTCAAACAATTGCAAATAATTCTAATATTTTTTAACGAAATGCTTTGAAAAAATTTGAGACTGTTTACAGTCATACGATACAAAATTTTGCTGGAGCGTTTTTCAAAATGATGCACCATTTGCTAGCAAAAATTACTTTGCTTCATTTATTTTGACCACAAAATATGTGATATTCCAGGGGCAAACATCTAAAAATCCGTTTGGGGTATTGCAACAGAAAAATTCATATACAAACGATGATATATAAATCTTAAAACCGTAAGGATGAATTTTTGATAACGTATTAATATGCGTTAAGAAAATATTTTCGGAATCGCTGCAAAACTAAAGAGCGAGGCCTAAAGGCGGCCGCCTGGCTGGCGCTCGAACTGCGTGTTCACAGTTGCGGTTTTTTCCTCAGAGATCAGTAAACGTGCGTACACAGCAGTCATCTACGTCAAGTAAACACTTCAGACTACTTGTGAATATGACTTTCAAGACACAACGCACATAGGAAGCGTTATTTTAGAGCTCCAAACTTGGCTAAAATAGACTCTTTCACGCGGTTGTTTCTCAAGATATGTGTAGCGGATTTGTTTAAAAATTGACATCTACAAGTACACTGGACTTTGCTACAGTGACGCTTTCAATAAAATGTTAGTTAGGGTCACAGCTAAAAGTCTCACAGAAAAAACGTTACGGTGGTAACACTGCGCGCGCTTTTACGACTTTGGCTGACTTATTAGTCGAACTCGTATAATTCCTTGTGTTGAAAACATCAGTTATCGCGGCAAAAACCACTTCAAACAAAGCTGCCAAACAGATTTGTGTTTTCTGCTGTCGTTTAAGATTAGAAAAATCACTATCGAATACAGTAGAAATAGGGGTGCACGGTATTAAACTCAATTCCTACAACTCAACAAGGAAATAAGACGATATATACCAGCAGCACGCCAATCCGTAGGCGTAACCTCCGGGTGAAGAAAAAATCAAGAAGGAGGGGTGATTTCGTCAAAGCTTCACCCCTGCCACAACTTCAAAATGACTTTACCTGTAAAACGCAAATGTTGAACGTTCATGCTGTTTTATTTACGCAATTATCGTGTATTATTTGGACGTCAATGACCTCAGGGGGTACACCTGGGGCTATTTATTAGGCGAGGATCAGTCTGCGATGGTTCGTTATTGCCTTCCACGTGGTGGGGGGAGGGGGTAGACTTTTCAATGCAGGCTTAATATAGATTTGTGTGTGAACTAGCAATCGTAATCTATGATCTACAAGCATTTCCACTGTTTTTACAATAATTATTTTTTTAAAAAGCGTAAACAACAGTAGATATCACAAATATGTTCAGCTGTTTTGTTTAAAATGGTTTTTGCCGCGATAGATTTTTATTCAAGATGAGAGACTAAAACAGTTTCGGCTAATTAGAGAAAATTTCGTGAATTTCACAAACACCACTAGCTTTAAAAAATTAGCCAATATGGCGAAAACCATTTAAAACAAAACTGCCCAACACATCCTCGATACCAGCCCTCGTTTAGGTTAAAAAAAATAAAGCGAACAGTAAAAACAAAGAAGCATGGCCTTAGCTGGAGTGGTCTTGTTTCCTTATTTACGGCTGGCCTAATATTATCGGTGCAACGGCAGCCAACCAGGTCGCGCCCCGCCCAACGCTGCAGAGCAACGAGCCACGACACAATCAACGACGCCAGCTGTCCACTTACACAGTCATTAAACCGGCGCGGCGACGGGGGGCACCCGGGAGCCAGGTATGTGTCAATCGCACCGCGTGTAGCCGACGACGTATACTCGGCCGCGGGCCCACAGTAGCGCAATGTTTCAGCTTGCGTACCCGGCCTGGATTATATCTTATCGCGGAATCCATCGTGCGGCGCGGCGGTGGTGGGCGAAAGTAATGTACCCGGTAGCGGTGGGAGTGGCGTGCACTACCGCAGGTGGCCCACATATGTTGACGTACACCTGACAGCAAGGCGCGGTACAGCGACCCGCGGCGCCCACACAGGGTGCGACCAACCACCCACTACGAAAAAAAAACACCAGCCAACATTTTCAACTAATTGAAGATGAAGAGGCTGCGGCACCTCATTTGAAAAAAAAAAAAAATTAATTTTCGTATAATAAATAAACGCGGTGACGATATCTCTATGTAGAAACAATGTGCGTAATGTATTAGGTGACTGATTTGGTAGTAGAAGTCATTTAGCGTTTATTGCATGGTGAGAGATAATTACTTTCTTAAAGAAGCCACGGTGACCGAGTGGTCAGACCACTCGCCTCCCACCAAGGTGATCCGGGCACGATTCCCGGCGGGGTCAGACCCTGGATTTTGGCATGTGGGAATCGTGCCGAACGATGCCGCTGGTCGGAGGTTTTTCTCGGGGATCTCACCCCCCCTCCCCCTTCACCAACATTCCGGCGCTGCTGCATACATCGATTCAACCCTCACCAACCTAGGACCCAGGTGTTGAGTGCAGACTAAAATATCTTCACTCCACTTCCTTAAATTTTAAATTAGTACATTTATTTCATAAAAACCTTTTAATATTTGGAATACTGCGAGCGTAATCAAAGGTAATGTAATTTTAACATTTTCAAATAAATCTTGTTCAATTTAGAACCAGGAAGAAATTTCTACAAATTCAGCATGATTAGTGACACAGGCTCTAAATCAAATCAAAGTCCCTTTCCTGCTTACGTCAGATGAGGAAATTTGGATTCATGTGGCTTATTTACATAATTCCTTCCATCCGTAACCGGTAACTCACGATTGAGCCTAACCTAGGTTAACGTATAAAATCGCATTTTTGTAATGCTAATTTTAGGTTCAAATCTTTAACGTCGCGGCCTCTAGGAAACCACACAGGTTTTCTGGTACGTGAAAAGCAACGGTAAAATTACATGGCTTAGTCAAGGAAGTTCCCCGACGCATTGATTGTTTGGAAACATGAACGACCAAAGATATGATTCCCCAAACAGAAAAGAAACTTGATCGGACACCCTATACCAGGATATGAAACAATACATGTGAAAATAAGATTGCCATGCATTGGAATAGACAAGATTTTAAGAAAGGAGGAATTTGGTAGCAAAGAGGTAGAACTAGAGAAAGAGACAGGGGTAGCAGGAAATATGTATAGGCAGTGCATAAGGTTTTAAGGGTGTTCAAGTGCGGTAAATTCATAATTTTGTATTTGTATGAAACCATGTTAGTTTTGTAGACGATACACGAGAGTATAGTTTACTCCAACGAAACAAATTTAGCTCTCATAGTTTTCTCATAACGGTGCGTCAAAGTCAAAATTTGCATGTTCTGCTGCCATGGAAATAGTAAAAACCACTTGACTTACTAAAACGAAATAATTCTCAGTGAAATAACATGTTATGGGCTATGTAACAAAGTATTAAAACAACTTCCAGTTAACTATTTTTTGTATTTTAAAATATTTCTGAATTTTTTACTTTTTTCTTGTACTTTTCTGTTTTTTTTTTTTAATTCAAAATATTACGTGTGGGCTTCTAAATGCTTTGTTGAGTAGCTCATGGAATGTTAGTTAACCGTGAATTATTTCATTTAAGAAAGTCAATTGGTTTTTACTATTTGCATGGCAGCGTAACATACAAATTTTGACATTGACGCATCGTTATGAGAAAACTATGCAAGCTAAAATTGTTTCGTAACAGGAAACTGAACTCCAAGTATCGTCTATAAATCTAACACTATTTCATAAAAATGTAAAATTATGATTTTATCGCACTTGAACACCCTTAAGGTAAAATATAATAAACTAAAAACCCAGAACTTAAAATAATAAACATATGTAATGACAGCTTGTTTCTACCCCCATAACAACTCTAATCGTACTTCTTCCTTCCTAGTTCTACTCTATAATTAGTTTACTGTCCTACCAATGGTCTCATGTTACAAAAATAATAATGGAAATATTTATATCACGTGTTGAAGAATGGAGATAGCCACCCTCTAATTGCATACAATTATTTTTCGCTGTCACAATATATGGTCTTATACTCTGTCCACTCTACGGTTGCAGCAAAAACAAAATTGCTAGCGAAATAAATCAAAGCAATTTAATTAATGATATCTAGAGATGATGGTTTATCGCGGGAAAACTTTACTATTTGCTAGGCTTCAACGTACGTTCAGCGTATCAAAATATTACTGGTTTTTCCTTGTACGTGAAGCTACTGCCCTATTTGACTAAGCCAATAAGAATACCGCTATTTTAATATTTGATGCACGTTATTGGTCTATAGACAGCTACGTTGTGTCAGTGTTTTCAAGGCTATGTTGGCACAAAACATTTTCGCGATATACCATCATCTCTAATGATATCTTGATTCCTCACATTGTGATGGTGCCGTTAACACAGTTTCCTTGTATTTTTCAATATTTCAAATTATATTAATGCTGTGCAAAAATGTCACTGTCATTTACTTGAATGAATTAGATGCAACCTTCGGATAGAGTATATATAGTAAGTGGTCGTCTTACCCGTTATGCCCTACTAAAAAAAAAAAAAACTGCAAATGCAAGAGGCACAGCACCTACCGTTTCGGCGGACGGTATGTACGCTTTTTTTTTTGTACAGCGTAATGTCTATTAACACTAAAAAGTGTTCAAAAATCGTAGGTTTGTTCCAAGCTGTTTTCTAACGTTGCAAACAAATATTGAACAAAAAACTCGAATTTCAACGACGGATATTCACGAGTTGAACCTGACAAGTTGTAATAATTATCTGAAATATTTTGCCAAAGTTTCCGAAGATTCTGTATAATAGAACATGTAAATGAAACTATATTAGAGCTCAAATTTGTGTCGAGAGGGAGACAGTCTTGAGATTTGCGGACGGAGTAAAAGTCACATGTCACTGTATCAAATACTAATGAAAAAATTCACAATTACATGTGATGCATGAGTTACTAATAAAAAAATTTAAAAACTGAGAAAAATAAAAAAAGAGGGAGACATAGTTTAATAAAACGCCATTAAAAATACCCCTGCACACGTTATAAAGGCTCGTACACTAACAAGCCTTAAATATAAAAGTAGTTTGGTAGTTAAGGGAGACGAACGTATGATACCATAATGCCATGCCATGCGTGACAAGCCTGTGCTATGCTGTCGTTATGATATAGCCGAAGGTTCAGGTGCACTTTGGGCTAAGCAACAAACCAGCAGTTACGTGCGAGATACAAAATGCCGCATTACAGCACACAATTTTTTCTGCCTTGTAATTACAGAGCACGATGCCAGCGTGAATCTCCTCTGCAATCTGCGTTACGTGATTACTGACACTCACATGAATATATTATTAACAAGACATCCACTAAAACCGCAAGGTTAACCTGCGTGCGCAAAGCAATACCTTTGAAGCAAAATGCCTGGGTTAGAATATTATGTAAACAATGGCTATGGCTGTCGTTTTTATATATTGTGTTATTAGAATTAGTTAATTACGTTAAGAATCAAAACCCAAACGTTCTTTTTAATTTTTTTTTAATTTTTATATCTTTTGAATTTTGTACCGCAAAATATATATTATATACCAAGCATACATAAAAAAAAAACAGAATGTCCAAGAGTTACCTACATAAAAACCGCGCTTCCACATACTCGTACGTACTTCGTAGCTATTTGGCGGTGCCAAGAACATAATTTTTTTGACGTAACAATAACTTTTTCATGTAAGAACAAACCTCAGGCATAAGGAAACAATCTAAACAGTTAACTGATTTCGCGGTACTCTATGAAATTACAGAATGCATTTCAAGAAGTCTTATAACCTAAGCGACTAATGTATTCAACTTTTTAACAGATAAAACCTAATATTCTTATCGAGGACTGGCATTTAGGCCTAATTTAAAAAAAACCATCTCGTTTTATATAGAATAAAAAATGTATATAACAAAGGCCCCATTATGTGAAAATATTGCTATAAAATTTGCCAAAAAACACACAAAAAAACCATCAAGGTACAAAATCTGTGAACTGCATAAATTACCATACAACTAGCTCCATCAATGTGGTAGCCTGTATCATATATGAGTTGAAAAAGAAAACGCTCGTAACGCCGTTTTATACTCATCACAGCCAAAATTGCAACTTTAGGAGTTGTTATAAAATACTCACTAGCAACAGCAGTTGCATTTTAAATACTTTACGTAAAGTATATACCTTTTTTTCGAGACCGTGCTCGACCATGCACACGACGCACAACGCCACATTATACCTCTCCAACTTTCCTCCAGGTGACACAAGAGACTTCCTCCTCTTTCCCCTCTCTTGACAGCCAACCGCCCGGAAGGGTATACCAGCCGATACCGTTACGACGTCCCTGAAGAGCACGAATCTGGGCAATTATGAAAGCTGGTTCTAGTATCTGGAACATTCGTGGTAGATTCTAGTCATCACCGAGCTGGGAGAATGATCTGAACTACACTGTTGTCACTCGATGCCTTGCCCTCATGCCGTTCATTAGCGCTGTCATCTTCAGCACCGTGGTTGCCATCACCGTCGTCGTCTCCGCCACTGTATTCTCCACCGAGATTTTTTATCTGACACTTCCGCACTTAGGCTATGCGCCAAACAATCGCTCTCCCTGTTAGGCCATTCCGAGTTCTATATATAGTCGCAACGTCGTCGCACTCGGATTGATCTCCCAGCTCGGCGATGACTCGAATCTACCACTTTATCGCGAACAACCTAAACACGGGGAAACCGTGGAGATTCATATTACGTTCTGTGCAAACCTCTCCCCCTCCACTGAAAGTTCAGATCAGATCAGTATAGGTTGGTTTAGGTTAGTTTAAACAAAAATTCTGATCGCTGAATCGAAGAGGGTTAACAACAATAAAAACTAAAATTTGTCACTGCAACTCAGTGCGTCTGTGGCATGTGAAGTGTTGGTACATGCGCAGAATGTCGTTAGTTACGGATCTACAGGTGGTTTACGATAAAAAATGAGCACTTTTCAGAAACATCGTGTCATGACAAAAAAAAAAGTAAATTTTTGTGACCACAGACATTAACTTTTCAGTAGGGTTACACTCTACACACTCTGACTGATACTTGGGTTGCTTAAATTACTATAAAAAGTGGCAGGAAACTGTACATTACCTAAAAGGTAAAAAGTAGCTAGAGTTTCAAAAGTGCTCACTTCATCTCAAATCATCTAAAGCCGATTGTAGAGGAAAGAATGGCAGACGCAGTTTTTACCGAGTCAGTAACTAGACGCAGTGGCATATTCGCAGGCCGCGCACGAGTGATAACATTTAAGAACGGCCAAGAGGCAAGCTCGCGCGGTCGCAAACCGTGTCGCGAATACACGTCGTCTTGCAGGCCTCGTCACCGCGACGACAAGCCGAGATGTTTTCTCGAAGCAATGCGCACTTCAGTACATAGACATATTTGCGAATATCTTTTAAAACACTATAAACTCGATAAATAAATTAAGTCTATAAGTTGTTAAGTATAATCAGGTACAAACACACAATATGTTTACAAAAATGAAATTTATTACGATTTTTATCAACCTCAAACGGTTAACGAAAGTTCGTTTGGTATGGAAGAATAGTTATCAGCACCACTCGTATATTGCGTCGTACGAGTACCACTTAAAATAGGGCCTCGTTTATATGTCCATGATACATGGTCAAGTATAACATGCTTTGGTATTAAACGGGCAGAAAAACATATCAAACTACTATAATAAAATATATAATTTTATATCAATTTGCAAGGTAGAGCGCGATGCTAACTACCCAAATACGAGCAAGTTAAGATGACTGAAAGCTTACTTACACGAAGTAATTAATTTCCTGGATTGGATGCGTCAGTGCCCTAATATTGAATAAGTTAATACAGTGTGGCTTGTTTGATAATTTTGTGAGTTTAAATTGGTGTGTGTTATGCATCAATAGACTAATCGCCAATTTCTAGTTACGCATAAATATGTTTCTGCTTTTAAACGATCTTATATATAGTATTTTACTTCTTTATCAGGTGGATATAAATATTGGGTTCATAGGACTAATATACATTTTGTACGACTGTCTTAAATTAAAAAATCCTACAGTATGTTTAGCTACAATTTGGCATATTGTTCACTGACGCATTACACCATCCAATTTTCAAGTCGGATGTTACCCTGAAAAGGGGAGGGGGAAGGTATTTTCACCCATGCCACATTGCTTCCACGTGATGGCTATTTGTCAGGCGAGCTGATGAAGCCAAATTTTCTATCAACGCCACCAAGCTATATTTATTAAAAATTTAATGTTTATTTTATGCAATAAACATAGATTTAAGAGACGAACATTACAGGCTGTGTTATAAAATAACTAAAAACTATTTGTTGGAATTAATGGCGCTGCCTACCTTGAAGCCTTGGCGGAGAAAGAATAGGGTTTTACGTGTTCAATTATTTTCAAAGGCACTCGGTCACCTTTTGTGATATTGCTTCCGGACGAAAACAATTTTCTGCGCCGAGAAAAGGAGAATATTGCTACGTAAATAAAATTTCAGAAAATAAATTATGAATAGCCATTTTCGTGTGTTTCTTGTGTGTGAAAATGCTTTTTGTGTGCCCACAATTTCCAGGGCATTGAAAAAAAAACTGGCTACACGATCCATAGCAATGTACGCGGCACCGAGACGAACAAAAAAGTCAGTTGTGGCATACCTGTAACTTCAACTGTTACTGAGCCAGATGAAAAATCAGTTAACCTGTAAAACCCTACGATTGTTCCCACAGTGGCTTCAAGTTAGGCAGTGCCCTTAAGTATACGCTACGTGACGGACGGTAAACTGAAAACGTTTCCTCTCACTAAACCAAACAGTAATAAAAACAAACTCACTGCAGTTGGTAGGAATACAAGACCCCCCTCCCCTGCCCAAGACCAGCCAGGCTCACCTCTTATTGACCAATAATGTTCGGCCCTTTTCAACGGATTAAGTTAGAATTTAGAGAAGTCGGTAGCAAGACGTTTTGTGGTATATGCGTGTATACCCGTATCTCCGCAACTAACTGTTCGGGGAATAGGGTCACCTTCCGCGAAAGATAAGGAGCGTTTATGTACAAACGAACTTTTTACTTAAGTCCTATGTTGTTTCATTAAACATATTATTTTTTAATTTTAATATTGCTAAAAATGGTATATTTAGGGCATCGGTGCACAGTCTCCTGGAGGTAAAAGTGGAAAGTACGTAATGGAATTTGCAGTTCAATTCTTTGGCTTTAGATATGTGCAATAATATCATAAAGTTGCAAATCTAATTTGCGTGCTATTGTACTATAACGAGCCTGGCAGTGCGTGTGCTCTAAGGCTGACGTTTGCTCACTCACCACGCGCATCATCGCCTCCAAGCACTCAACTTCTTTTAGGGGGATGGCGCGCCAAAGCGGTGAATTTTCACATTTTTCCCCCCGCTTATTATCTAAAATCAACGCTCGACAACCCGCAGGTAATATTTTTGACTCCTTTTTATTATTTTTAGAGCATTGACGGCAGATAGGAATTCCTATTGTGGGTAATAAGAGAGAAAAAAATATTCACTGCTTTGGCGCTCCGTTGCCATTCAGTTGGTTGCCGGCGAGTAGATCGGCCAGTGTACGAACTACGAAAGAGCGCGGCCTGGAATGTAGCCGCCAAAACTCCTGTCTCACGTACTTTCACTTAACTGGAGCAGTTTCGTGAGCACGTCGCTCCTGGGCGCAGCTCGGCGGCCAACACGTAGG
>PNEQ01043952.1:0-88703 GCA_003012365.1 Medauroidea extradentata
CTTAAATTTTAATTTACAATTTGCCTACTTACCTGAGATTACACAGATTAGGTACATACAACACATTATTATTTTTGCAATTTTACAACTAAACCTTTACTATCTATGTCATGTGCATAACTTTTTATGTGTTTTTCGTGATTTGCGGAAAATCGTTTAACTTGCACATAGCAGGTATTGCATATGGGCTACTCAAATGGTATCATAAAAGCAATAGTATTAATTTTAGAATATTTAATTTGGATAAATGTGACTATCAAATTATAATTTATGATATTTTTTTAGTGTATTTGTTACTGTCCTCATTAAATTAATAAGATTGTCAAAAGGATTGTATTATTACCATTATGCATCCATTGAACACAACTACTATCTCATACCCAATGTTGCAATTATCTTTAGTGAATAATTTTAAATTGTAAATAAATAGTTCTGAACATATAATGTTTTTAGTATTTAAATATTTTTTGCATAATTTCAGGGTTTTTCATTTGTGGTTATTTGGTTTTGGTTTCCAGAATTTAACGAATCAGTTGAATTTCTTAAATTTAATGGAAAAACAACAAATAGTATCCCGTTTTGAAGAAGTATTTAGACAAATGTGGATCAATAATGGTAATGAGGTGAGCAAGATATATGCTGGAACTGGGGCAATTCAAGGTAGCTCAAAGGTGTGTATAATTTTTCTTTATAGATATTTCAAATTTAAATTTAATGTTTTAATGTTTTACAACCATTCAATAATATAAATTGACTGGTTTATAAAATATTGTTGGCAAAATCCAAGTTTGATATGTTTGGTGTACTTTTGGACAACTTTATCGTATCAATTTCGTTATTTTTCAGAATATGTTTGTTCTATATTTCTTAACAGCATTTACTGTAACTTAAAATGTAGCTAGCAACAATATTGGTAAATTAATTTGGCAACATTGAATATACCAGCATTAGTACCTACTGATAATATCTTCATTAAGTAGGTTATGATGGAATTTTGAATGAAAGTAACAATTTTTAAGTTTTGTATACAGATTCCTTAGGCTTTAAAATGCAGGCCTGACACATGGGCTCACAATCTACATGGGACCCTTCAAACCACCCCCACTTGAAAGTGTTTAGAGTAGTGCAACATGAAGTGTGCCACAAATTGTTCAGTGAAAGGGAGGGAGACAGGCTGGGATATTTAACAGGTGTGTAGCTGGCCTTCAACTTAACACATCTCCAGAGCTCCGCTGCATTTTTTTTTTACTAAGCATCTTGGACACTAGACTGGCACGCATAAGTACTATTATGGTCACTACCATTTCAATCATGCAATATTTATTTATAAGGGGCTCTAAAGGTTATATTTTTATTTCAGAGAAATGTGCAGAAATATAAACATAAAACATTCTCATAGATCAACAACCCTTAAGTCAGGATCTATTATCTCAAGAATACTTTATTAAATACCTATGCATGTTTAGTTATTTTACATAATGTTAACAAATGCCTAGGCACATTTATTTATAAAGATTTAAGCCTGACTTTTATCCTGAGAGTAGCATTTGATAATTATTTTAATAAGCAGCTCATGGCTAGTTTACTCTACTGCCCTTGGCTTGCATTATGATGAAAACCATGAGTGCATCTACAAAATACTGCATGAGCATTTTGGGTAAGTAGACAGTATGTTTGTCTACATGGAGATTACATGTTGTTTCAACCTCTGATGTATCTGCTACCTAACATAGTGTTCCTCACAAACACCACATAGGCTGTAAATAGATTCTGTGTATGTGTACTTACATAGATACGTCTGCAATGAGGTGTTTCCGATGTGACCCCTATGCACCCTGATTTGTTGGATTCATTTCGTGACTTTGCCAGGCATTAGCTAAGTGGTTTCTCACTAGTTCACTTTTTGTATGGAATGAAGCAACTCCTCAAGCCCAGGGACATCAAAAGCTCTTGTAATTGTTTAGTAGTGTGAATGAATGACATCAGCTTCAAGTAAGAACATAACTATTTCTGAACAGAAAGGAAAACACATATCCTACTGCAAGAATTATGAAGATTGTGACTTCCTGATAGGAAATCTTGTATTTACTGCCAGTCAATTGCAGTTCTAGAAGAAACAACTGTGTGGAAATGTATCTGCCTTGTGAAAATAATGTGTACTTGAAAATTAGGTTATGTAATGTATCATTGTTTTACCAACTTACATAGTAATTTACATTGTGTTATTTTGTAGTAAAATGAGTAAGCTTGACAAATTAAAGCCTTTCTGTTTAACTGAAGCGATAGAACAATCAGTACATGGCATTTATAGTATAAGAAATATGGCAAAACCTAAGGATGCTGCAGTTAAAAATCAAAAAATTGTTCATTTAAGAATGTCTGTAACAGCATAAGGAGAGCATAATTGGGGTATGAATGTGAGAAAAAGAAAGAGTAGGAGGTGACAACTATACAAATAAAAGAAAAAAATTATGGAAACAGATTCCAGTTCCCAAAATTTATTTCTATTGTCTGGAAAACTACCTATGTTATTTTAGTCTCATAGTTGTCATGTTTTTATTTTATTTTGTGTGTTGTATATTTTATCTGTTTGTCTCTTTGCTGAAGCAGACCTTGAACCTGAGTTGTCTGCCTTTGTGGTGTCTTTGTTTTTCTTTTGGTTTTTGATTTCTTGTATGTTTGTCCGTGGTTTTATTTGTCCCAATTTCATTTATGGAATTTTATGTTGTATATGTATCCTGCTGAAGAAAGCATACTGTGCTTATTTATGTTTTTCTATTCTCTTTAGTTTTCTTTGATTGTCATTTATATCACCATTAAGTATGCCCACAAAACTAAATCAAGTCATTTTGTACAGAAATTGATCTCTATTTTCGTATTACCAAGAAAGATAATTGCATGATTTACTCCTCATAAGACTTGCTGTACAAAAGTTTTAGAAGTCAACAAATAATAAGACATATTAACGCGTACCGTGGGTGAGATCGGGATAGCAAACTACGCTGTTGATGTGGAGAAGCGTGCCAGCAATATTCCCCAGGTACTGCACTTCGAGACTCTTAGGCCTCAGGGTGTGGTTTGTTCGGTGTGTTCTGTATCCCACACTACGCGTTGATGTGAGTGATTGAGTAGTGAAAGCATGTGAATGGATTAACACATATGACACTGACTATACAGGGACTACACACTTACTGGATGTTGGCCCCCAGTACACCTGATAACTTATGTTGCTTACACTGGCAATATTAGGTGTCTAGAAAAGAGGTAAACAATATTTCACTTACAGATGATTTATTATGCTTATGTTAAACAATGCCAACATAAGGTCTGGATTATGCACGCAGCGAGGTAAACGTAGTGATGCGCCCCTGGCAGTAACAATAACCCTAAATCACATGATAGTGTACGTGATAGTGAACTTTGCGTAGTGACTACGACCGGCTGGTATATGGCACGTGGTTGGTGAGTGATCAGTGTAGAGCTGGTGTACGAAAGGTGAGTCTACGACACCAGAAAGAGCACCTCCTTAGGCAGCGAGGGGCTGGCGGCCACTATGATGGACCGTCAGGTTCGCTTGGAAGCTGGCGTAGAGAGTTGAGTTGCGGTGAGCACATGCCTAACTAACGTGTCAGAAGGCAGTCGTTCCCGTGCACGTTGTAGTGTGGTAGCGCTTTACAAGTGAAGTTAGCGGTACAGTGCGAAAACGGTGGCGAGCTATGCTAGGCCGGTGGTGGGGTGAGTGGCACGTAACACGCTGCACACAGAGTGATGCTTTCAACGAGATGAACTGCGTGAGTGCATGATAATGAAATGAATGTACAATGTACTGCTCACATGTATGTTGAACACAATGGCGGTGTAATAACCTGCACGTGGTCGGTCACAAAAACATGAATTACGCCTTTAATATGTTACACAAATACAAAATAACCCTAGCAACACGTGTGCAAAATTATGCTGAATAAAACAATACCAAAACGAATCTAGTATGGTGAAGGATGAGTGCCGATGTCTCCAGATACAAAAGTCCCTAACCTAATGGCGGTGGTGATGCCGACGCAGTGTTTAAGTTGAAAATACCAAAAAATGGTCACAATTATTAGGTTAAGTGGATGCGCAATGTAATGGGGAATATCTGGTAACATGTGCTTAGCAAAGGTAAACGGGTATACTAACGAGACTATGGGAAACTAACAATCAGTGAAACAAAAAATTATGAGCACACGGACAGTCGTCTTACCTCTCCAGAAGACGATGACGAACTGCCACGAAGAACGCAGCTGCTAGGGGCTCCTTGCCTTGCTACGGGGTTTACACACTTCCGGTACCTTGTGCGTGTGAAATATTAAAATTAATATTTTATGAAAATGGTATACACTGAATTACATAATAAATGGGCGTTACATATTTTGCTCATATTGAATTATGCATTTCTAAATGTCTGCTGAAAACACGAAAGTAAACATAGCAAACGTGGTAACCCTTGATGGCCTTCGGTACACTCTGTACACTGCTGTTTGATACACAATACACTTCACACTGAATGATTTGGCATGCATACACGTTGTGGGGTTACGGAACGATTATGGGAGAGTCTGATAATACTTTCGAGTGGGTGGAAAAGGACATCACTCGCGCCGTTATGGGCTTAACCCATACGCTGGCCCTGCGGCCGGCGTCAAGCGACCCCTCCTGCGGAGACCATGACGGCACGGCCAAGTCACCTCCACTCTTCGCTGACCTGCCCGGGCTTGAACTAGCACCTTCGTCCGCGGACAGACAGGACATGGACGTGGGGGCAACCCGACTCGCCTCCGTTGAGGTGGTGATGGCTCCTCTGTTGAGTCTGGTGTGGGTGGTACAAGCAGTAGCTCAATGACATGTTCACTCAACATTTCACGTACCTGTGTATTGATGACGTTGTGGAAGTAGATACCTTGGTCTCTTGGCTTGTCGTACACTGGCTCGTCATGGGTGGTCAGGATGGCATGCTCTGTGGCTGTTATTCGGTGCAGTGGCCCCTCCTGGTTGAACACAGTGGCATACTGCTGCAGCAGCTGTTGGACTGCGGCCTGGTGTTGTTGTGGCACCTCGTGGTCGAACTGATCCAGCTCTTCCAGTGGGGCGGGTGCGGGTTGCGGTGCTCCGACAGTGTAGATGGTCCAGCGCCCTTTGGTTCTGATGTGTAACCACCCCAGTTGTGGTTCGATCACAGCATGGTTGTCTCGTAGCCATGGCATCCCCAATATCAGTTCCTCGCACAAGTCCAGTACACACAACACTTCCACGCTTGTCGACAGTTCTCGCACTCCTATGTTGACACTCGCGACACTAGTTGCTTTTCCGCCCTGTTTACGGGTTGCGAACTGTAAGTTACATGGTGCGTATCTTGTGGTGACATGGGACAGTAAACCACCGCGCACGAAGTTGTGGCTTGCATCGGTGTCTACTAAGGTGGTGACTGTTCTCTCCTCCAACTCTACGCGCACAAACATTGTTTGCGCCCCTTCTTCCGTGACTCTGTACAGTTTGGCACCTGTGCAGGCTACACGTTACGGTGAGGTTGGTGCGGATGCCTGGTTGCCAACCTCTCTCTCTAGTTTCCCCGCTGGTGACGTGTGGGATTGTTTGGGCACTCACTATGCCAATGGAACATCCGGCCGGGGCAGTAGCGACATGGTTCACTCGGCCTCCCGTGCCTTGCTCGCGTGGTTGTTGCGGTGATGCCAGTGGTTGTCACGGTGGTGGTGGTTGTTGTTGTTGCCTCTGCGCGGTCGTGGTGCGGGGGGTGGTTGAGTTTTTTGTTGCCCACTGCTTCCCTGCATCGTGTTTTACCGGTGTGTGGTGTTTGCGTTGACATCTCGCTCGTACTCACGTGCCTCTCGTATGAAATGTTCAATGGCATGGCGTGAAATTACCCTTAGATACGGCCTAATGATTGGTGATGCTAGCGTGACAACTATTTCCAACACTTGCTCCACGGGTGTGCCTGGGTACGCCTTCTTGAACAATGCGACCTTACGTTGCGTGAATTCCTCAATTCCCTCCTTCTCCTTCTGCTGTTCGTGATACAAGTCGGCACTGTTCCGGATGTGATCGGCACTGATCTCGAATCTGTTGCGTACTCAGTTGCAAAATGCCTCCCACATGACATGATAATCACGAGCTAAATTCCACCACTGAGCTGCTGCTCCACGAAGTCGGCTAGCTGTGACTTCCATCCAATCGTCAGGGTGAACTCTGTGCCTACTGAGTTTACTCTCGCACACTGACAGGAATGCTCGCGGGTCTCCCGCCTCATTCCCTGCGAAAGTTGGTAGTAAAATTGCTCCATCTGGCCCTCTTAGACCCTGGATAGGACATCGCGTTACCAGACTCTGACTGTTGCTCGACTTTACATGGAATGTTTACAATGATCGGTTTCTGTCCTAGGTTAGTCGGCCTACACATGTGACAATTGAAAATACCATCCCTATATGTCCTGTACTCATCGTGACCAATGTACTGTGTGTGTACCCCACGCAAACACTCTTTACCTTCTGCCCACTGCTTACCTTGACTGTCACACTTCTCTAGTGTGCATCGCTCCGTTGGTGATGTTGGCAGGTCCGTATTGTCCGGTATGCACTGACACAGGATCAGGTACCAGATGTTGTGGTCCAGCAGGTTGATGTGCTTGGTGCGAGTGCACTTGCTGCATCTGTCCATGGGCGTATCACTGCTGGCTTGCGTCTTGTCATCCATCGCGGTTGTCACGACCTCGTACCACGCGGTTGGTAGGCCCTGCTGAAGGGTGTCACGCATGTGCCCTTCCGCAGTACATGTCTGTGTGACTGGACCATAAGACCGCGTGATGTCACTGTCCCAGCTTCCACAGTTCGCGCTGACGACGTCCAGCACGCCCGATTTGCGCGCACGACACGATGTTCGGCCTAACGTACCCTATGCACACGTTTCTGTCTACGCTTCTCTAGGCTTCCCTCGGGAAAGCTGCCTGCCATGGTATTGATGAGAACACAAAGCCCCACTTGGGAAAGCCACTTAACGCGTACCCCGGGTGAGATCGGGATAGCGAACTATGCTGTTGATGTGGAGAAGAGCACCAGCAATACTCCCCAGGTATTGCGCTTCGAGATTCATACGCCTCAGGGTGTGGTTTGTTCGGTGTGTTCTGTATCCCACCCAACGCGTTGATGTGACTGATTGAGTGGTGAAAGCATGTGAATGGATTAACACATGTGACACTGACTATACAGGGGCTACACACTTACTGGATGTTGGCCCCCAGCAGTACGCCTGATAACTTACGTTGCTTACACTGGCAATATTAAGTGTCTAGAAATGAGGTGAACAGTATTTCACTTACAGATGATTTATTACGCTTTCGTTAAACAATGCCAACATAAGGTCTGGATTACGCATGCAGCGAGGTAAACGTAGTGATGCGCCCCTGGCAGTAACAATAACCCAAAAACACATGATAGTGCACGTGATAGTGAACTTTGCTTAGTGACTACGACCGGCTGGTATATGGCACGTGGTTGGTGAGTGATCAGTGTAGAGCTGGTGTACGAAAGGTGAGTCTACGACACCAGAAGGTACACCTCCTTAGGCAGCGAGGGGCTGGTGACCACTATGATGGACCGTCAGGTTCGCTTGGAAGCTGGCGTAGAGAGTTGAGTTGTGGTGAGCATGTGCCTAACTAACGTGTTACAAGGCAGCCATTCCCGTGCACGTTGTAGTGTGGTAGGGCTCTTCAAGTGATGTTGGTGGTACAGTGCGAAAACGGTGGTGAGGTATGCTAGGCCGGTGGTGGGGTGAGTGGCACGTAATACGCTGCACACAGAGTGATGCTCTCAACGAGATGAATTGCATGTGTGCATGATAATGAAATGAATGTATAACGTATTGCTCACATGTAGGCTGAACACAATGGCGGTGTAATAACCTGCACGTGGTCGGTCACAAAAACATGAATTACGCCTTTAATATGTTACACAAATACAAAATAACCCTAGCAACGCGTTGTGCAAAATTATGCTGAATAAAACAATACCTAAACGAACCTCGTATTGTGAAGGATGAGTGCCGATGTCTTCTGATACAAAAGTCCCTAACCACGTGGCGGTGGTGATGCCGACGAGGTGTTTAAGTTGAAAATACCAAAAATGGTCACAATTATTAGGTTAAGCGGATGCGCAATACAATGGGGAATATTTGGTAATGTGTGCTAAGCAAAGGTGAACCGGTATACTAACGAGACTATGGGAAACTAACAGTCAGTGAAACAAACGATGATGAGCACACGGACAGGCGTCTTATCTCTCCAGACGACGATGACGAACTGCTACGAGGAAGGCAGCCGGTACGGGCTTATTGCCTCGCTACGGGATTTACACACTTCCGGTACCTTGTGCGTGTGAAATATTAAAATTAATATTTTATGAAAATGGTATACACTGAATTACATAATAAATGGCGTTACATATTTTGCTGATATTGAATGATGCATTTCTAAATGTCTGCTGAAAACACGAAACTAAACATAGCCTTCGGCACACACTGTATACTGTTTGATACACAATACACTTCGCACTGAATGATTTGGCATGCGTACACACTTTGGGGTTACGGAACGATTATGGGAGAGTCTGAGAATACTTTTGGGTGGGTGGAAAAGGACATCACTCGCGCTGTTATGGGCTTAACCCATACGCTGGCCCTGTGGCCGGCGTCAATATATGTAGTAAGCTGGATAAGGGCATTTGAGTTAATATAAACAAGAAAGATTTTACAGTGAGCACAACGTTATGTTTATGTTTGGAAAACAATATCACTTTTAACGAAACATAAAAACTTTATTTTGTGTTATTCATTTAAGAAATATGTGAAATTGAAAATAAAAAAATAAAATAAATCATTCAGTGTACCCTGTCACATGAATTACTTTAAATACAAAGACTTTTTTGATAATATTGTGTATTTTTTATTTTAAAATAATTATTGTAAGAAAATAACGAATGTTTTGAGATCATAAAAAACATTAGATGAAAAAATGTTTCAGTCTACATGTTATTGTCATTTTTGCATAGGGCCTAATGATTTTATTGTTTCTACTGAAATTTCACTACTTTTCAAAATAAAAGGTACCAAAATTTACATATGTATATCCTAGAATTGTAGTAAGGTAATTTTTATTCGAAAAATTTCCATTTTGTAGAAAACCCTCAATTTAATATCACATCTTACACTTCAAATGGTTCAGGTATATTTACTGTGTATCTTTTAGGATGCCAAACAGTAGCTTCTAATTATTTATAATACTAAAAACATTCAATATGTATGTAATTCCTTAACTTACCCAAGTACCATAAACAAAATTTTTAAAACATTTTGTAGTATGTTTACTTAATTTTCGTGTGGCAGGTTTTTCTAGAGAAACTCAAATTTGCTATTATTTTAACGAAAATATAATGAAAACAGCTGAACAGGCTATTAAATCACTGTCTGACTACATTCACCTGATATAGGAAGGCTCTTAACTTTGTAGCAGTCAGCCAACATCCGGAAGAGCTCTATAATGTCCATATTTAGTTAAACAGACTGTTGACAACTGGATTAACACTGAACACCATCTGTAGTTATGGCCCACTGAGTGTTAATTTTTCTCAATCATTAAAATTAAATTGTAGTTTAAATATTGTGTTGTTTTTCTTTTTTTTTTTTTACTTTGGCAGATAGTAAAAAATATTACTTTGTGTACTCTACCTTATAACTGGTCTCACACATTTACCAAATGATTCATACTTCTCTTTCATACGTGCAGCTCATCATAAGTGAAACCATGTATATACACCAGACTAGTAGAAGGAATTGGTCAAACTGTGTAGGACACATTTACCTTTGTTTGTGGAACAATATTATGGCTAAATCTGGTGGTTGATGGTGATGATAAATAAGAAAAATCGGAATTGTTTTAGCAGCATTTGGAATAAGATGAAAAATAATAACTTTTATTTACTTACTTATCACACTCGGGGAGCACCCTGAGAAGACGTTCTAAAAACTATTGTGGTAAGCCGCTTGTAACTCGTTGGCATGCTTCAAGTTTTTATAATGGAAATTACTCTTCGTAAAATTGATTGCATTTATCCTGGCTTGAAAAGCCATTTTCTGGGGAAATAATTAAGCAATGTGTATCAGTAACTGATAATTTAATAGGTACCGTGCACATAATCTTCTATGCCACATCTGAACGATAGGAACAAGTGATCATACAAATTATTGGCCCGTGTACTTGATGCAATGCCATAGCATCATAATAACAATTTAAAGTTCACCTCCATTAAAATCACATTTAACCAGTATTATTAGCAGAGTAAGATTAGGTGTACTTATTAAAAACATGTGTTGCTGTTTATTTACTTTTTCATACAAGTAATAATGTTGTAGTATACTTGTGTTTGTACTTAACACTTCATTAATCTAGTGTCTTCTGTTTTTAAATATGTTTGCAAGTTTATATTGTTATTGATGTTTACCAGTAAATCCATGGCACCAAAGCCCGCACATAAGCATTATGAACTGTATCTAAGATAAATCATTGAAAATATCTTAATTAGAAAATATGTGTAATGTTGTTACCTAACCCATTTTGAATTTTAATGATAGTATTTCACCACAACACTGTATATATTTATATACAGTAGGATATTTGTTTCAGAAAGCAGATCAATTTTATGATTTGCAAATTGTGTACCTGTCGAACAGACAGCTCTAGCAACTGGATGGCCATATTGTAACCGTCCACCTAACAGGACTTCTACCCCATCAGATGAGTAAATAAGGCACTTTTCACCACCAGGAAATAACTTGTCCAAGTCTTGGCTCCCACCATGCTTTGTAGACACTCCCCATTAACCTAGGGTTTAGGCTGAAGCCGCTCAGCTAAGCTTACTTTCCTACCTTACGAAACACTCCTGGTCTAATTCATTTCCTGGTAAGCAAAGGGGTAGTAGTCATTGTCACTGATATTTTTAAAAATTTTGTGTAGTAAAATGTGAGAGGATCTAAGATGTGAATATTTTTTCGTTATCTTTATTTTTAAATCTGCACTTGAGATATGGGTGTTGAAAGTTGACTATTTTTCAGCACGTAATATTTTTTGAATTGCTAGAATATCTAAACAAATACTAGTAAATTGATGAGTCCTCTTTTGTTTGTAAGTATTTGTGTTCCTACATAGCATAAAAGTAAAATATATCCAAAGTGAAAATAAAAAACTGAAATTAATAAATAAATTTAAAAATGTTTTACCAATTTTTTTTAATACCAATCTAAAAAATTCTACTAATATTCCAGGAGTCGTACACAAAAGGGTACATTATGTCATGAAAATGGGAAAACGCCATTTTACTTCTGGAATGTTTTTGTTAATTACTATAAAACCATTAATTTTTTGACTTAGTCCAATTAGACACTGGTTTGTAAACTTACCGTTAATACTTCGAACTGCTTAGTGCAATTTTTATAAATTCTTTTAATGTGATAGATATTATACTTGTGAATTGTTGTATTCTATATATATGTGACACATTGTTAACAGTACTGACCTCATTACTGCAAAGTGTTTTTTTTTTTTTTTTTTTCATTTTGGAATGAAAAATTTAAAGATTTACTGTCTAACTCAAAAAAATGTTTCTTTGTTAAAAGAGTAATATTTTGTTTACTAGTAAAATATGTTATAGTTTTGCTAAAAGAATCTTTGTGTTTTGGCAGTAAGCAACGAGGAAAATGTATATTTTAGACACTTTCTGTAGTGCTAACGGACATTCATTAATACAAATAATATTATTAACTTCATATAGTCCCTGCAGGTTTTTATCAAGGAAGTCTCACTGTATATATTTGAATCCGTGGAACGTTTATGGAACAATCTGGAACCTTCAAAATCTTCCAGCAAATAGTAGAATATTCTTGAAAATTTCAGATAATTTGGGATGGAGGCCTAGTATATGTATAAGACAGTAAACATTAATCACAGTTTTATCAACAGGCAAACAGAGAGAGTAGTTCACCAAAGTTGTGGTCCAGCAGTGAAAGTGTTGTTTACTGTGGGTGAATACATAACATAGCCTACTTATTCATAAGGTAATCCTAACCTGTCTGCTGAAAGAAATTATGTCATCACAATGGGGACAGGACAGAATAAAATGTGCAGATTATGGTCATGTGCACAAGAAAGTGTTTTACAAAACAAACAAAATACCAAACTTTATTATGGTTGGCAGTCTTAAGTGATGTGTTTTACTCGGAGATTTCCAAATTAAGTAGTGTATCCAAACCATTACTTGTGCTCCAAATGCTACATTAGACTACAAGCTAAAGAGTGTGATGCACCAGCAGAAGTTGCAAGTGGAAAATACTTCTTCTCTGAAAATGAAGAGTTGCAGCAGCTAAATACCACAGCATCAGCAGTAGGAGTTACATATGTTAAAAAGCCTGGTTACCTAAAATGCAATTCACAATCATATGTAACAAGAAAACTAAAACAGCTTGTAACAGCAGTAAATATGTCAACTGGAAGGAGTTTGGCCAGAATTTTTTAAGCTGAATCAACCTCCCTTTGGCAGAACGTAATGTTACTCCACAATGTGAGTGTTGTGATCATTGGTTTAACAATACAAATGCAGCTGTTGATTCATGCAAAGCTTTGACCCAAAAGGTACAATTTGTGTCTATTGTACCTGCGTCTATTGCTAACAGAAGATTCTAACATATCCCAAATTCTACCAAACACATGTCTGACAAGTCATGGAGAGTGATGTTAGAGAATAGAATTCTTTGCATATTCTCGGGCACATCAGATTCATAATGTGGTCATCCCATTCGGGGTAAGGACTTTTATACTGTCCATGCTTCAATCTCTGTGTAGTTACCCTGAAAAACCTGCTGCAAGAAAATGATAGTCCATTTGTCTTGTGATTCAGAGGTTATCATTTGTTGTGTGTGGTAAGAAAATATGAGCCAAGCTTATTTCAAGAATGTCCTAACTGCCCAGGCTAATATGGACTAACTCTGCAAACCTTACAACTTGAAGAAGCAGCAGGAGAGAATGATGAGGTGAGCTACACAACATAGGAGGCAGCCAGCTTGCAAAAAGACAGTGCCAATACATTGTTTTACGAATGATATTTCTCAATGGTTTGTGAAGGCCATAACCCATATTCATCTAAAGAATATACAAAGAAACATGTCTCCCATACTAAAGATGAATAAAGAAAATTCCCCCAACATTTAGCCATTTGTGACTTTGCAGGGACAAAGAACCTGCCTTACAGTAACTCAAGTCCTATTTTTTTAATACCAATGTAAAAAATTCTACAAATATTCCAGGAGTTGTTCACAAAAGGGTACATTATGTCACGAAAATGGGAAAACGCCATTTTACTTCTGGAATGTTTTTGTTAATTAGGCCTACTATAAAACCATTAATTTTTTGACTTAGTCCAATTAGACACTGGTTTGTAAACTTACCGTTAATACTTCGAACTGCTTAGTGCAATCAAAACTTCACTAGCAAACAATTTTCTCATTGTTGCCATTTTATTGTAGTACCTTTTTTTTGTTCTGTTTACTTAAAGATGTATGCAGTGGGAGTGAATGTATCTGAAGAGTGAGTGAGAGAGATTTTGGTCAGCACTTTACATCCATGGTGCCAGAATGAAGGGGCGGGGGAAATGGGAGATCCTGAGCAAACCTGCTGACCAGTAGCACTGTCAGGCACTATTCCCACATGTATGCAATAAACACTTAATGAGTTAGTGGACGCTAGATTTTTTTCTTTTAGGCACGGAAATGGGAAAAGCGATAAGTTGAATATAACACACACGCCAAACACATCATCCATCGCCTCTTGAGTACAAGCATGCAGTGTTTCGTAGGGACTTAAAGAGATGACCCTGTTATTTTATTTGTGGAAAGTACATGGTAAAGTCCAATGCCGGTTTCTGTGATTTTGTGATTATGGTTGATGTATTCTCAGCTACAGCAAAGTGAAAAGTTGTTTTTAGCACTTTTGACAAGATATAATATTGTTTTTAACTAACTGACGGACTGCATTCTTAAAACCATACAGACATAGTTTGAAGTGTATCTTCTTTTCGTACGTAAACAAATTGGAAACATTTTTAATAATTATACAAGAAAAATTCTTTCTGTATGATATAGCATGGTTCAAACGCCAGGGCCACTAACTCATAACAGCAAAAAAAATCTATGAATATGAATTGGTTTTGTGACATCTAAGATGCAATGAAATGCTAAGTGTGCGAGTCATATTGTTTAATTTATGCAGTTGCTTACGTCAGGATTATCCAAAAGCAGTAGTTAGGCTTTTCATTAATAAAAAATTTTCATAATTTTTTGTTATCTATTAAAGTGAAACTATTTATTCATTATGTCTCTTACTTTGAAACTGACTTACAGACTACAATGAATTTGCATAGGGCTGAACTATAATAACATAAAGCATTAAGGCTGTTCAAATTTTATTTTCTTGGTTTACTGTTCAAAAAGAGGAGGCATGGTCATTATGACTGTGATAGTATTATGTAAATCAACTGATAAAAAAAGTTTAATCATACTTAGATCTTAAAATTACAAAATATTACAGTTACTCCTTTTACACAAAATTTATTTAACAATTCTAATTTAAACTTCACCGTTTCTCTCTCTTGCTCTCTGTCAACACGCACATACACGCACGTACATGTGCTCATGTACAATCATGCACACAGGCATGTGTATGCACACTGTACTGTCAATGGAGAAGTTCCCCCAAACTTAACAACTAAGCTAAGGGGTCCAGGAAGGGTACACCAATAGGGTAAAGTGATCAAGACAGCTCCCAGGCCAGTCAAGCAAAGAAAGGGGATGACAGTAATAAGGTGGATATCAGTTGTTGATTGGTGCTCCTTACAAAAGGTCAGAGAAAAGGGCCGAGCATCTTCTCCCCATCACTTTACATAAATTTAAGAAAAACTAGGTGTTTAAAGAACACAAAAAATTAAATTTTATTTCCTTTGAATTTTACCTTTATGAAAAGAGTTAGGTCTAATTAAGAAAATATTAATAAGTATTTGAAAAATATATTCTTTTAATACTTTGATTGAAAGAACAACAATGAAAATAATAAAATTCTAAGCACTATGAGTATTTTGGTATGAACACATGGCATATAAATTAAGAAAAGCACACATGGCTTATGAATATCACAATAACGTTATTAAAATATGGGATCCCCAATTATTACCTTACTGAAACAACATTTAAAATTTTATGTTTTAGCAAAGATTCTTTAATATATTTAATTTTTTTTTCAGAGGTTGTAATCCAATCAGAACCAAAAGTTTTTTTTACATAAAAAATTTAAACTTCGTACTAGTGCTGTGTGCACATTAAGTAGCTGGAATGAGAAGACAATAAAAATAGGCTGGAATTTCTTGGCTATCCTTCATGGTGATACTCTTGCCACCGCCGAAAAATGTTTACTTCTCCATCTCGCCCAGGGCTACCGATGACAGTATAACAGGGACGAGCAGAAATTTAGTAACTTCTACAGCGGAAGATGTAGCCAAGCCAAATCCCTCAAGATTTGCTGGATAGTATTTTTTCTACATAGCAACAAGATGAAATGTTGTGAACCACTATATTTAAAATAATGAAAACAAATAGCTTAAAAGATGAACGACATAAAAACATTAAAACAATTATGGAGCTAAAACAGTAAATTGAAAGAATAAACTCACCCTAGGCGGAAAACAAACAACATTATTAAAAGATGAAAAGAAACTAAATATTTGGCTGATGCTCATGCCATGATGTGCAAGATTCAACAAGGTCAAGAGAAAGTAGTGCCTAGAGGTTACAGGCCAGCATAGAGACTACTTGATGCTACAAAGTCAAATTCATACTCTTATGCTTATCAGCTTTATCTATCGTGTATGGAGTGGACGTGCTTAGTGCTGAACAAGGTGTACCCTCATATTCCGAAAAAAAAAAAACAGACAGGATAATTTGATGTATCCTGAGAAAGAGTGAACAAAAAGAGAACAAAATATGTTTTCATAATTATATATGAGAAAACATTAATCAACGAGTAACTTGTAGAATATTTCAAATAAAGTTGCCTATTTTTAATTGAAATAATATATTTAAAACTACTAGTTAACAGGTAGGATTTAGGTACTGTTTTCTTTTAATATATCCTGGTTGAGAAACACTGAAACATGGAAAATAATGTGAACATAAGCAATTTTGAACAATAATGTGATGAATTTATGTGCATTCAATGATGCAACGAAATTATAATTTAAATCAGGGATTTAAATTGCTGGTAATGTCAAAAACATACGGTTACAATTTACACAGTTATTATCAATAATGCTGTAAACACAATTGTTGAGTGTGTGTGATACGCAAAATAATTTGAATTTGTAAGAAACTGAAAATCAGCTTAGTTAACTTTATGACCTTTTGTAGTGAACTATTTATGACATTGTAATTTTCTAATTTTATTCTGGGGCAAAAGATTATGGTGACGGGTGTGTCTCACAAGCAAATTATTGTTGACCTTCATTGACAAAGAGATAATAACAATGGTTATACCAGACAAAATCATTTTAAATAAAAGTAAAAAAAAAATTAGTAAATAAAGATTTGTCCTCAATTATTAAGAAGGATGGGAATCAGTAGAATAGCTCACGCACTTTGATGGGGATTGTAAGATGCACTGGTCAAGTGCTGTTGCTTAGCAGCTAAAACTCGAATTATGAATAACTATCAACACTTTGAGAATGGTTCCACCTTTGGTTAATAGAAGCGACACAAGTACTACATAAAGAGATGACGGAAATTTTGGGCTCACGCCTGTAGATGTAGACTTTAACGGTTATCTAATTAATAGAAATTTTAGGGCAAACGCCTGTAGGGCAAATGACTGTAAGATAAACTACTTTAGGGCAAATGACGGACCAGAAAATAGTTTTATGGCAAATGAAGGAACAGAAAACACTTCTATAGCAAACAACGTTACTACAAACGACGTTGAGGCAAACGACTTTAGGGTAGATGCCTTTATGGGTGAAATATATGGTGAAATATCTTGTAGGGCAGACGACATTAGAGCAAACGACCCACTCCCAGTTAGCATACTAAGCAATATAAGATTCTGAAAATGTAATGTGAAACTTGCTGATACAATAATCTTACAGCTTATAAAATTGTAAATTAAGACCAACAGTTATCAGTCTCATGGTTGTACGGACTGACCAGCCTTGGTAAGCATACCTTAATTAGTTTATTGTATAACAAAACACTTGTCAAGAGTGTTTATCTGTATGTTTTGTTAGTGCATAGTATTTTTTGTTTAATACTCCTGTCCACAATGCATCCATGTATCTTTTGCTTGTGAGTAATTTTTTTTTGTTTTACCTGTACATTACCACATTACCAAAGAACACCTAGTTAAAATACAACATTTTATATTTACGTCGTGTTCAAATAATCAATTTTGGTTTTGCTGGTGTATGTGATGATATACAATGCCTGGTAAGGCCTTATCCAAATGGCTGTGATCCTTTTGAGTGTGGAGGCGTACGCCCTCCTTGAGCTGCTGACTGTAACACTCATTGAGTTTGCTTAGGGGTGGTAGGCAGGCGTGGACCATGTTTCCACCTCCCAATGTGTGCAGGCATTCAACCAATGGCAGCTTGTGAATTAGGACCATTGCCTGTTAATATGCAGTGGGATGTCCCTAGCGTGAGAAAATGTTGTTCTATAGTCTGTCAATGATGACACTCATTTTAATGTAGCCGAGTGGAAATTACTAACCCACACAGAGAAAATGTCAGTGATGACTAGGAGGTTCAGCTTACCAAAGGTGCTTCTGAGATAGAGCCCTATTAGGTCAAGGGCGATTTGTGCCGATGGTCTTGTTGGTCTCCTCTGTGTTTCGGTTGGTCTGTAGGCAGCACTAGGTTCAAGGGTGGCGCAAGTCTGGTATAGGGCGACGTACATAGGAATGTCTCTGGAGTTCCCGCTCCAAGCATATTGTCTATGAATATGAGCCGTGGATCTCACTTGCACCTAAACATGGTAATGATAGTTCCAGATAGACTGGCGGAGGTAACACAGTGCCCATAGTATCTAATTCGTTTGTGTGCTGGATTTTATCCTTACGTACTCTTGTTCCGAATTGTAGAGTTCAGAGGGACTGGGAAGCAAATATTCTACTTCGGAGTCATTTTGTTGCTCTGCTGGGAAGGTATTAAGTTCGTTGGAAAAAGCTGGGTATCAAAGTTCGTGGATCTCTGGTTCTGGGTTAGAGATTTGAGGTTCTGGTGATAGAATATTTTCTTATTTGCGATGGCTTGAGGTCTCATTTGTTGGTTCGGGGTTTCTTGAGTGTGTATTGGGTAGGTGATTGTTTTTGCGTGGCCAATGCTCAATTTCATACATGCGTTCTTGAAGGACCAGGATCCACCTGGTGTGTGTCAACTTACTAGTACTGGTTTTGATGTGACGTGCACTGGCACGTAGCACTTACTTGGCCTCTTATCAATAGTAACTTCAATTTAATTTTTTTGTCGTAATTAATATTTCTTTTTTGTTGTGTATAACATTTCAAGTAGGCCAACTTAACCAGGTAGAGGGATGTATACAGCGGGATCCAATGTATCAATTTGGGGTACTAGTAGAGAAATTTACATTAAAATTTTATTCAAAATTTAAAATTTAACTGTTAAGGCAAGAGAAAAGTGTTAAATGTTACGTGTCAATTTTATTTTATTTATTTCTTGTTTGGATTCATTTTAAAGATAATTTAATTTCAACAAACTTTTTAAAGTATCTTTTCCGTATATTTTGCCTTGTTTGGATTTTTTAATATCAAGTCATCTATTTGCTTGCTTCTCCTGGAATGGGATTTATCTGGCAGGCTGGTCATAGTCCTCTTGCTTGTAAGCATGTACAGAGAAGATCTGGTTTTTAAAAATTCAAGTAAGCTCTGGGCTAGCCTGTGTTGGGATGGATTTATCTGGCAGGCAGGTCAGAGTTCACCCGCTTGGAGGCACATACAGGGACGTGCTGGAATGCAGGGAACTCTACAGGGCGTTTCTCGATCGCCGTGGGTGGTAGTGTTGGATGAAAAAGAACTTCAAAAAGGTGGTGATCCGCGGCAGATTGATGACGCTGCACATCCCTAACTAATAACTTAATGAATGTTTAGTTGGCATGGTGAAACAAAACGCTTTGCAATTTAGTCAGTAACTATGTTACATATGTATTTTAGGTTATGAATGTCAGTTGACCAGTTTTTTTAACAAGTTGGATCCTGATGTATCCCTCCGCTGCTCGGCTGAATAAGTCCAGGCGTCTGCCCAGGAAAGTTAGTCATCATACATCGGAGAAACTGAACGGTCGCCGGGAGATGGTCGGCTAAGTTTTGGGTTGAAGTTTACAAACAGTCAGTGGTGATACATCGGAGCTAGGGACCGGTCACCGGGAGATGGCTGGCTGAGTGTTTTGATTAGTTGGGGCATCATGGCAGGACGAAGAGGACGTGTTAGATGTGGGAGAGAGGTTGTGAAGCCTAGAGGACGGATTTGTTAGAAGAGATTCTTTCTCTTCTTTTTTTTTGTCTCTCTTTTTGGCATGTTGCCTTTCATTTATAGTTTTGTACTAACCAGAAGTAGGTATTTATAACTGCATAGTCAGTAACTAAGGTAGATAAAGTACAGGGCAAAGTACTGCTACTGAGTTCAGGCGGAAAGGCGTGATATGTAGATAAGAACAATCCACCTCAACTAACCCTGGGCGAGCACTCACTATGTGAATTGCCTTTGTACGGTAAATTTCGTCAAAAGAGGGTAAATAAAAATAGTAAAAATGCTGATATTATGAATTTTATTTATTTATTAATCTGTGGCTGATAAACATCACTGCTATCCAGGCATCAATTTAATAGGCACCACCTCAACATCAGCTCATTTGTTTTCGTCATTGTTCTGCCCACTAACTACCTGCAGCAATATTAAAGAAGCAGAGCTACATCCCCAAGTGCACACAACAACAACAACCCGCAGTAACAACCAGCAGCAGTAGCAAGAAGCAACCACGTCACATTCTGGCACCCGAACAGGGATCTGAGGGAATCCAAGTACCTCGGGCGGCCCTAGGACCCGCAACTACAACAAACAGTCCTTCCAGTGCCAAGGCAGCGGCAGTTCAAGGATGGCGGCGGTACGAGGCCTAAACGTGGGCATCCTTTCCACCCTCCTGCCAGGAAAAAAAAACAAAAGGAGATACATATACACAGTACATGTCAACAAACTTAACTCAAGGTAAAGTAGTAGAAGAGAGCAGCCAACAACAGGTTAGTGTGTACCAGTGCGGGTAGGAAGCCAAAGTGAGCCGTTTCAAATTGTGCGTCGTACCAGCAGTTTGTTTTCTCTGAGTTTTTTTTTTTTAATGTTCTAAATCACACAGAAAAGGTATACTTAGTAATGTAAACATTGTTGTTTAGCAAAGGGGAACACACAAATTGCACTAATAATACATGTTTATTTTATGACAGTGTGAGAAATAAAATCCAAAATCATGGGAGCTGCAGAGACAGATTTATTAGAATTAATAAAAGGAATGTTGGCGGCACAAACTAGGGAACTAGTAAAATAAGAATCACATACTGAAACACTGATAGGTGAAATTAGAGAACTGAGGAGGGAGACTAAGGAGTTTAAGGAACAGGTGATGGGTGCAATTAGAGGAGTTGTGCAGAGGAATTTAGTGTAAAACCAACTAAATCTAGTAAGAGTATTGAATTGAAAGTGGAAGCAAAGAAACCAGATGCTGTGTCCAATGCTGTAGTTGTAGAGTTAGGCCTAGAGGAACAGAATGTGACAGAGGTGCAGAAAGGTTAAAGTGAGGTTAGGCCTAGTAAAGAAAATAATGTTGTGTCACATGAGTTAGTAGTTAAAGGGATTAAGGATAGTGACTGTGTGAAGAATGAGAGTAGACGAGGGAAATGCAAATTGATCAGTAACTGGGGGGTAAAACTACAGAAATATGAAATGGACAGAGCATTCTGGGGGGCAGGGGAAAAGTGTAATGTCGTTATTGTGGTAAGAGAAGTAAAACAGTGGGGGGTGCAGGAATAGCATCTGAGTAATGTGCTTACAGACCAGGAGGAACTGGGGGGTAACACCTGCGTAGTGAAACAAGAGGTGCAGAGATGTATTGTGGTTGTGCATGGAAGTGCAGGAGTGGACACGAGGAAAGATGAAGATCAAGGTTAGGGTTGATAGAGGAGCAAGAGGATGATGTGGTGTGAGGGACCTGTTCGACAGGGTACAAAAACATGTGTGTATTGTATAATTTTTAATGAAAACATTTACAAGTTAGTTAAAATTATTAATTGGGTATGGCACCACTAGATCTATAACAACATGGGAATGATGTAATAAAGTTCCTTTAGTACATTAAGAATATTGATTTTAGTGAAGTTTGAGTAAGCTTGTTTATATAGTCTTTTACCTTGTGAGCAAGGTAGGAATCATGGAAATATAAGGTTTTAGATAAAAGTTTGATGAGGTATGGGTAATTAGAAATTTGATTATATTGATCAACCCTGAGATTAATTAAATTGTTGCAGAGCTGTGAGAAATAAGTGAAGTTAACATAAACAAATATTGAAGTTGGTGTAATGTGTATAAGCAGAGTTTAATTAAGTAGAATTTAACAAAGCAGTGGAGAAAATAATAATTATTTAAGAAATTAAAAATTATCAACTTACCTGTAGGCTACTTCTGGTGTAGCAGCAGAGTAAACAAATGTTGTGGGTTAAGTTTCAGAGCTAAAATTTGATGAATACAGGACAGTCATTTGTAATAAGTTGACATTTCTTGTCAGGGTTGATCTTAATAAGTAGATGAAGTATTGATGGCGTCAGTTGAAGTTGGATTAAATACCTTGATAGTAAATTCACTTTGTAAAAATGTATGCTAATCTGGCAATGGTTGCTCTTAAGGGTTGATCAAGTTGACATTAAGGTAAGGTGGATGGTTATACGAAACTCAGCAGTGTCTGCAGAAGAATGTAAGGCAACTTTGCCAAGAAAATGAATAAATACTGCTGTAATAGTTTTTTTTGTTGATATTTGTTGTGTGGTGCCATATGCCCGGACATTTTAAAACATACCGCACATTTAAATTTTATTATTATGTGTTTAGTATAGCAGTATGTTAAACTAAAAAATTAAGCAAAGAGTGAGTAAAAACACGTACAAGTGAGATGTAACCATTGTAGAGTTGGGGTGACAACAGAGATAAAATAGCATTGTATTTTAAAATTTGCTATCACTATATTGTTTTGAACTGTGAAAACACCACCAAGAAAATAATACACTTATATTTGACCGTCAAACTAATTTGCTAAGTACTGCACTTTGCTGCTCTTGTTTGTTGTGAATTGCTGTTTCGAGTTTTGTAATAAACTACAATAATAATGATATTTGTTAGTTATAAGTTGAATCAATATCAAGGTTTCAATTGAATTATATTCCTTTTAAATTGATCATGACTGAGCATGATAGATATAACTGGTTTCTTCATGGTGTTTTTGAATGTTGTGAACATGGAACTAAATATATGTTTCACGTAATATAAAATCGTATAAAATAAGTAACATTGAGTAACATAACAGACCAGGGAATTTGCTGGAACTTTTAGTTTATAGTGCTCGACTTGTAGCAATAGGCTAGGACACCCAAGGGTTTATTTAACGTGATTGGGGTTTGAAAAAAAAATTATGTGCTGAATACTTGGTCTGTTTGTATTTTTTTGTTGTTTACCATCTCGTGGCCGTTGATGGCTGTTAACTTGATGTAAAAGGGAAGTTCTGTAAAGGGAAGAATATTATGCAGAGAAGGGTTATGTGAAGAAGTTGTTTTAGTGTGTGGTGATGTAAGGCCTAATTGTTGATTTTTGGGCACCTTCATCATTGGTCCAATGGGGTGTACCCAGTGTGAAGGTCATTCTCGTCGTTGTTCCTAAGGAGTGTACCATATTTTTTAGGAGTGATATTAGTTGATGGTGCAGACTTACTGTAATCAGCTGAACTTCACAAAGCCAACCAAGTTGTGATTTAATAGTATTAAGAAAAGTAATATTTTGCAGATTATTTAAAATATTTTGATTACATTAGAAATTTAGGGTGCAACAACAGTGTGCTGCCATGAGTTGAAGCATAAGCGTAAAAAAAAATATATATATATTTTTTTTTTACATGATATACTATGTTGCTAAATAAATCTTTCATGCTCAACAGTGGATTAAATGAAAATAAATATGTTAATAACATCTTGGTATAGTTGTTTAAATGTGGTGGTGGTTTGGCAGTTATGAAAACAGCAACTTTGTAATATTGTAGAGTATATTTGTAAGAGTGATTTGCCCGAGTGTGTACTCATGTAGCCTATGTGTATTCATTGACGGAGTGTAGTTTATTTAACTAAGGTGGAGTAATGGAGCATTGTAGTAAGTGGTATTGCCACCTAATTGTGGTGAGCTGTTATACTGAGAGTGTACTTAACACTTATGGTTTGTCCCTCTGCAAAAGCCATTGCGTGTTAAGTGGGGGGTTGTGACGTGCACTGGCACGTAACACTTACTTGGCCTCTTATCAATAGTAACTTCAATTTAATTTTTTGTCTTAATTAATATTCTTTTTTGTTGTGTATAACATTTCAAGTAGGCCAACTTAACCAGGTAGAAGGATGTACATGGCGGGATCCAATATATTAATTGGGGGTGCTAGTAAAGAAATTAACATAAAAATGTTATTCAAAATTTAAAATTTAACTGTTAAGGCAAGAGAAAAGTATTAAATGTTATGTGTCAATTTTATTTGATTTACATCGTGTTTGGATTCATTTTAAAGCTAATTTAATTTCAACCAACTTTTTAAGTAGCTTTTTCTTATATTTTGCCTTGCTTGGAATTTTAAAATATTAAGTGGCCTCTTAGCTTGCTTCTCCTGATATGGAATTTATCTGGCAGGCTGGTCATAGTTCTCTTGCTTGGAAGCACATACGGAGAAGTTCTGGAATTTAAAATTTCAAGTAAGCTCTGGGCTAGCCTGTGTTGGGATGGATTTATCTGGCAGGCAGATCAGAGTTCACCCGCTTGGAGGCACATACAGGGACGTGCATTTATAGTTTTGTAGTAACCAGGAGAAGGTACTAATAACCGCGTAGTCAGTAACTAAGGTAGATAAAGTGCAGGGCAAAGTACTGCTACTGAGGGCTGGCGGAAATGCGTGATATGTAGATAAGAACAATCCACCTCAACTAACCCTGGACGAGCACTCACTATGTGAATTGCCTTTGTATGGTAAATTTCGTCAAAAGGGGGTAAATAAATAGTGAAAAAATTCTGATATAATGATTTTTTTTTATTTATTGATCTGTGTCTGATTAACCTCACTGCTATCCAGGCATTAGTATAATAGGCACCGCCTCTACATCAGCTCGTTTGTTTTTATCATTGTTCTGCCCGCTAACTAGCTGCAGCAATAGTAAAGGCGCAGAGCTACATCCCCGAGTGCAAACAACAACAACAACCCGCAGTAACAACCAGCAGCAGTAGCAAGAAGCAACCGCGTCACAGTGTGTAACCATTTGAGGGATCGGTTGTCTGTTCTAAGTAAAAATGGCAAATCCTTTAGAAGATGCCTATACTTACATATGGTCCACACTATAACCAAGCATTTTTTTTTCAGAGATGTTGTAGTTGTCCTTCCACAGGACACAGATCAGTGCTGGGGAATTCAATGACCTTCTTTCACTTGTCAGGGGCCTTTTGAAAAAGAAATAGAAGTAATGAAGTACAATTGACTGGCTTGGCTTCCGGGCTGGAGCCGCGTCTTCGTGGTTGCAGGAACCGATGATGCCTGTTGAAATGTACGGCGAAATGTCGGTTCCTGCAACCACGAAGACGCGGCTCCAGCCCGGAAGCTAAGCCAGTCAACTCGACAACGGCCGCGAAAGCCTGCAGAATTCCACAATGAATTACAATTATTATGAAAATAAAAATAAACACATTGTGTTGCGATATAATGGATTTTGGCTCTATTGTAGTTTGTACAGAGAGAATTCAATGAGAAAAATTATGAAACTTTTTCTTGCATAGTTTATTCAATGTTACAAATTTTATAAATGATGGGTTATTGAGAACCTCAGTTTTTCTCTTTCAGAGCGCAGATGTGCTGAACTAATTTAGTGTCTGCATTCCTCCAAGCCAGTGGTTGGGTGAGGCGGTTCTTGAATGACAGGTATTCTCCGTTCATTCTTACCTGAGTTGTGCAGTAAACCAATAATATAACATCATTGCACCTTATCAGCTTCTAATTGGATCAATTTATTTAGCGTGCTGACGTACTATTTCCAAATAACAAAATGGTGTACATTCAGTATCATACAAAACAACAACGCACTACTAGTAAAAACAATATTGCATGAAAAATTCATGCATGTTATCAATATATGAAGAAGAAAATTGCATTAAAAACTTGAAAAATATTTATTTCCTGTACAATTACAGTATATTTCAATTTTCACTTGCAATTATCAAGGCATTACTAACAATCATATTAAGGGCGTGGTGTACAGCAATTTTCGTAACAGTGTTTTTATTTTTTATTTATACCAGAAATTTTTCTCTTATTTAAGACACTAAATGTGACAAAATTTTTCTCTAATGAAATAGTTTTCGAGTAATGGCTTGTAATAGTCCAAATTTGCATGTTTCTGTTTTAAGGAATACACTTAAACCAACAGACATACCAAACTGAATAAAATTCACAGAAGATAAAGACGTCGCAAGCTACAATTTAACGTACATAAAAACCAAGAATAAAAAGTTTTTGTATTTAAATAAATTGTTTAAATTTAAAATATAAATTCTAAAAATTTAATAATTTTTATTTAAAAATTTCAAATATATTTTATTTTGTGGTTTAACATAGCTGAATTTGTAGCCTACAACATCGTTATTCATTGTGAATTTTTTCAGTTTAAAGCGAGTTGTTTTTAGTGTCATCCTTTAAAGGGAAACATGCAAATTTTGGCTTTAACGAGCCATTATGAAAAAAAAAAAGTGTGCGAGATAAAAAATTTTTATGAGAGCAAAATTTAGTCACATTTTGTGTTTTACACAAGAAATAAAATATCTGGTACAAATATAAAAATAGGAATATGGTAATGAAAATTTCTGTACAGCACACCCATAGACAATTCTGTTACTGAAGTAACGAAAATTTGGTACCTACTCAATGCAGGTAAAATTGAGGGATAAAAGTAACATTCTTGTAATTTCCACTCAAATTATTCTGTACTTATATTTTTGGAGAAAATCAAATTTTTTTGATCACCAAACATTCTGTTGGTAATTCCACACATTTTCTTTTGGTATTATAAATAAATGTGTAATTTTTAGTGTATCATATACACATTGCAGAAGGTTTGTTTAATAATGTAGGTATATTAATGTTTCGAAAATTATACAACAAAATTTTGCTGTTCACATCCAACGTCACATAACCAAATCTGTAAGGCAGTGACCATGTAAGTATTACCGATACGAGAAGGATGGAACAAAATAGAATAAGGAAATTTGGTGTGGACAGACAGAAGCGGAAAATGGATACATGAAGAAACCATTGACATTAGCCACAACATTGACATGTTAATATCAAAAATACATTGGAAAATAAATTAGATAAGTTTGCATAACAGTCCGACTTATTTTTACAGTAGTAATTATTATTTGACTAAAATGTTGGTATTTTCACAAACATGTATGAGGGTATCGTACATCGCTAAACACTGGCAAGCATACCAAGAAGCTCGTACATTTAACAGTGTGTCAGTCATTAAATAACTAGTGAATCAATTGTATGCATGAGTCATTCATTAACCATAATTATAGTAACAAATGTATAGTTTGTGTGTTATAGTATCATATATTTGTTAATAAAACTTTCTTATTAGGTGATTGACTGATAAATCTATATGTACACAACAAATAACAAACGCCTATTTCTTATGCAAGATCTCAGTGTATGGCTGTCAGCAGCCAATGAACGTGTTTGTTTATAATTTGCTTTGTTTTTTATATTACTCAGGTAAGAATGAATGGAGAATAAGCGAGATAGCTAAGGAAAGTTTCAGTAAAAAAAAATGCTGCTGAGAGAGGCAACAACCTCCTCTCTTCACTCGCCTTTCCTTACGTCGTAGCCACAAAACCAGACGTTATTCTAGGTTTGGGCCCCTACCTCAACCATGTGTCTCAACCAAAGCCATATAAACCATTCGGTTTGCTCGCTTCAATAAAATTATTATTATTATTTTTTTGGTTTACACATAAGCTACCTTATACTGCAGTTACTATAGTGAACATAGAGTTATAACAAATGGGCATAAAGCATATAATGAAGTGTGTATCCACTTCCCCCTACCTTATTTAAATTTGTATAAAATATATTTATATTATTTCATTTGAAATCTTTAAATACAAGTTGTGTGATTTATAGAGTATTGCTTCATCAGGTGTTCGGGATGATACAACAGGTCTCAACAACTTAGTAATTGGGACATAAGTAATTTAAATTCAGTTTTCAAAATTTCAATGTATTATACAGTCTGGAATTTTTAAAATGGCGTTTTGTTTGGTTTAAAATTGACATCAGTAAAATATAAATAAATGTTTTTGATATAAATTTTTTCTTTTCTTTTCTTATTTTTTTAGTTTTGGTAGTTTTAAGTAGTTTATTAAATTTTCCTGGGGAAATGAGTAACTTCTTGTGTTTGCAAGCTTCTCCAGGCTGTAGGATTTCTGTCGCTGTCTTTGTGGTAAAATCATCGGCTTAATGGAATTTCTTCATGAGGCAGGTGATTGACACATTTTGCTCAGCATTTACCTTGTCCATTTAGAGTTTCAAACCGTGGAAATAGTCCCTCCTGTTTGCAATTTTTGCCCCCAATAACAGTTTCACTTTAAAATTATTTCATTGTTAAATTAAGAAAGTTAATTGTTGTAAGCATTTCTATATAAATTTGAAGTATATTTGTTAATTCTGTTTAATTAGGATCGTGTTGTATTACTGTGCTAAGGTGTGCTCTTAGCTGCCATATCTGTTACAGTGGTTCACCAGTACGAGTCGGGCGGAAATAGGGGTCGTAAGGCGGCGAGCGCCAGTACCTGTCGGGTAAAATGGCGAGCACAAGCTGCGGCTGGACGTGACCGCCAGGAACACAGGCGATTGTAGTTTTCAGTTGAGCAACCAGGAGTGAAAGTGTTACAGTTTATTGAAACTAGGATTGTTGTTTTGATGTGAGTTCGGCGTTTCAGAAAGTATTTACAGCTCTCGGGAATCAGTACTGCTATAACCGGACATGGTAGTAGCATAACTTCAACCTAATTGGTTTGATTGAAATTGGAATTAAAGTTTGGATCCTTTGTTATGCTAGCCTTGATCGCTCGTGTACGTTGAGTGTTGTAACTACGTAACTGTTTAACAAAAATAAAATGCAGTGTGACCGATACACTTTTCTTTTAGTAAGCACACCCCCTGTAATACTCCTTGCCTCAGAAACTTAACCTCAAACTATTTTGCTACCGTTGACGAGTTACTAAACAACAGCAGCAGTAAGCAGCAACAAGTAGTGAGGGACAGCCCCGTTCTTCAGTGTTCCCAGTGGTAGTTTTTGTAATAGAAATAGTATTGTTCTTGTGTACAATATGCACCAAAATTTCTTAATTTACATGTTAGTTTAATACCCAAATATGTACGAAAATATTGCAGTTACATACTTAACTAGGCATTTTGTCCATTTTGTACATTTAAAAGTTACTTGTAAATTTTACATTTCAAGGTAATGCCTATGTCAACAGCACTATGTGAGGACAATCACTAAACATCCTTTACATGCACAACCTCCAATATCTGCAGCTGCTCTCAAGCACTCTCTCCAAATATTTCGTCAGGTGCAGGAATGGTATTGTGTTAAAATAGATTGTCTTTACTGAAGATGAAAGATTGTGAATAGTTGCCTTCGTTCAATATCAAATTTTAAATAATGCTGCTCTAAAAGTTATATTGCAACTAATTTTCTGTACCTGCACTTATGACTGTGAAAGAATTTGAGAATGTTGCAGAAGCTCCAATAAAATTCTCTGCCACGTGCACATGCTGCACAGCTGCAGCAACAGTGATGTAGATGTTGACGAGGACATGGATGGACATTTGCATTTAGCATAACATTTAGGCACATATTACTAGGAAATAGAGACACCCCAACATACCACTCATGCTACTAAGTTTTTTATCGTACTTTTAAAATTAAATTGCCAGCCTGTAGTATATTGTGATATTTTGATAGTGCACTATCTATGTTTCAATTTCAGTAGTATTTATTAGTGTCGGGGGGGGGGGGCTGCAATTTTTGAATTAATGTATAGTTTTTTTTTTTTTTTTAATATTTTAGGAAGTACCTAACAAAATAAAATATTCTAACAGTTCAGTGTCAGAAGTTTCGAAAGCAGATTTTGCAATTATAATTTTTTTTCTAAATCTTTTGATCCTGTTCAACTCACAGTGATACTTTTCATCTCATTTTATGGTACTTAGTGCAGCATTCATTTTGTGTGAAGATTGCTATGAAGAAAAGAAGCCAGGAACATTGCTAGCTGGTATAAGAATTTACAACATGTATGTCCTTAACAATTAACAATTGAAAAGTCATGTATGTATTAGTAACACTACCTGTTAACGCCACTTCAAATACTAAGCTAGTCAAAGTCAGGTAAATAAATTAACTGCCCCAGTCACTATTGTTGAAGCTCTTTTGATGCCACTTATTTCCTCTTGTTTCCTTCTTTTATTGTCACGTGGCATGTTGTGAATGTCACCCAGTTTACCACGTGTAGAGCTAAATTTCAATTTGTGTTCTTCAGAAAGATATTTTAATTATGTTTGCTGCTTAATTGATTGAAGCTAATTGCTTAGAATATACTTGTTCACAACCTGGCTACATCTGATGATTGATAATTGTGGCCATGTGATTTAGAAAACCGAGCTAACTCTTGTATTATATTTTTTGTTTCATTTAAAAACAATTTTAGTTGCTTAAGAAATAAAATTTTAATGGAAGCATTCCAAGTGGTCCGGTTCTATTGTAGCAATTCCAGCAAGGAGTTTTGTAATGTGGCACATTTCAAATGTATCATAGGAGCTAATTGGGTGACAACATGGCAAAAATGATGAGATAAAATTAGATTGTGTAAACTGTTATTGACCATCTGCCAAGAAAACTAACCTGTAGTCAGTGCAACAACCAACTGGACAGTAACTAGTATCATCAAACAGTGAAGGATTTGATAGTGTGAAGCGACCAGCCTGCGCTTTGGGTATAGTTTTTCAATAAGTCAGTTTTATTTCTAGAGTCTCTGCTGTTGTTTATTTGTTTGCATAATTAAAGCTAGCCAGTGTTACTGACACTTCAGAACCAAGAGCTGGTCAGCCTAGTATCAGTTAGGTGTAGGGTAGGGTTGATACATTTATTAATGTCAAAAGCCCCAGTATGTTGCCCGGCCACCCTACTTTAATATATTGCATGTAAATTATTTAAAATCATAGTGTTACTAAAATTTTTGTAAGTCAATATTAATTGTTTCAATCTGAGGGTTCCATGTTTGTTGCCGTAATTCTAATAATTTTCTATGTAAGTCATTTAGTTAAATAATGTAAAGATTATAATTTTAATGAACAAGAAATCACATAGAAAACCCACTCTAAATGTAAATCCGCTGTTGGGCCTGGCGAAACAGTACAGTAACAGAAAACCGCGTCTGGATGCAATTCCTAGTGATAAGTTTTCTCATTAGAGTATTTTAATGTTAAATAATGTGTTCTCAAGTTTTGAGTAAGTTAAAATAGTTTTAAGTTCTCAATGTTCTGATGACACGTAAATTTAATGTAAATATGTCGTGTGTGGACTTTTCTAAAACAGCATGAAATTTCAAGCAACTTTGGACTCTTGGACATTTTACGAGAAATTGGTCCTTTAAAAGTTATTGTAGTTTGAAAGTTTTGGTATTTATTTTGAAAAGTATGTAGATGTGTTCAGCCAGCCTGGCCATGGGGCCGCGGGGGAGACACAGATAGGGGTTTACAGAGGGTACTGCAAGGTGTGCGGCCGCTAATGTCTGATGCCAAGATTTTATTTAATATAATTTTTATTGTAATAATTATTAACTAAAATACTGAAATACGTCTTTAAAGTAAGCATAATTTTGCCGATTTTTCGGTGATTTTAGTTTGGTTAATTTGTATCCAGACCGGTTATTTAATCTTGCTAGAAGGTCATGAAATATTCTAACCGGATGGTAGGCCGCCATGGTGTCTTGGGACGCCATGGTGGTCGCCGTTGCTGGTCACTTTGTTCTTGACCGTCGAGGAGGCCGGACGTGTTCCGTGTTGTGCGAGGTTTGCACGTGGTAAGCCGAGGGGCGCGATTGGAAGAGATGGGGCCGCGATGGAAGGCAGTGAAAAGACTTTTTAGAACTATGCATTAGCAACTAGCTAAATTTATTTGACTCTTTAATGTGAATCTGCAGCCGTATTAACCGCGTGGCCGGCCCACTATCGGTTTATAATTTGAGTTTAGCACGTGCTATTTTTGTTAGTTTGAGTTGGGTTTCATTTTAGTTCAGTTGAGTTCTCTTTCAGTTTAAGTTTATTTTGGACAAGAAGTTTGTACGTGCCGATGTAAGCGCGGTTGCGTGAGTTTGTTATAAGAAGGTAATAAATATGGGCTCTTAATCTGACCACGTGTTTTTGAATGCCGTTATGCATGCGTCCATCCCTCAATACCAGGAACCCTGAGGTAAGAGGAACTCACCGCTGAAACTGGAGCATATATGAGGACTGACCAAATTACTATAATTTTCTTTGTGGAACATTGTAAGCAACTAGTGGGGCTAGTGTCATCATTTTTGTCATCGCTGCACGAAGAGAAGGGAGCGTGAGTGCCACTACATTTGGCACCCAACGTGGGGCCTGAGCTAGAAACGTGTAGTACAGCTCAAGGGGTGGATGCATTGCACGATGCTCTAGGCAAGTAGACGTCTAAGCAGATGTTCGCAACGATCTAGGCAACTAGATGTCCAAGCAGATGTTCGCGACGATCTAGGCAAGTAGACGCCCAAGCAGAGGCCTGTTCCAGACCGACAACGAGTGAAGAGGACATCGTGGGACTGTCTGTTTGTTGATGATTTCACGTCTAGTACTAACCACCGCAAACCCGCTTGCCTAGGCAAGGGCATTGCGTGAGAAAAAGGGAGGTGAGCCAGGCAACCGGAGGTTATGTTGGCAAAGGCAGTGTGTTGCAGGTTAGTTTTTCTTTGCAAGCGACCAGCTAAAAATAATGTTTAGGCCGTTAGAGATCTTGTGCTTTTGTGTGAAAATATGTCGCCATTTTGTTTGAGGTTGTCGTGTAATGTAGTGCACCACTGTTGTTTTTGTGCTAGATGCTGTTGAGTTATATGTTCGCTGAATTTGAGAGTAATTTGAGTAAGCCTGGAGGGTGTAGAATCAGTACTCAGGGTAAAGTAATTGAGTGTATGCAGGATAATTTTGCCGATGTTGATATTGATGGAGTAAATGTTTTTTTTTCTGCTTATGTGCGCGGTGTTTATAGATGGCCAGCGGTAGTTTTGCGGATACGTGGTTGCCATTTTGATAGAGTGGGGAGTTTGGGTAGTAGTTTTTCTGTGGTGTTTTGTTGCTGTGTTTATGATTTCAAAGATGGCGAGCTGCTAGGGTTCGAGTTTGGGAGGTATCAGTTGCGAGACGTCTAACACGATGGCAGTGTCGATACAGTTGATGATGCAGTCAATTATGGCGGAGTTCAGTAACGGTATGAAGGAGATATTGAAGGAGACGAGAGAGGGGCTCAAGGAGGTGACCAGGGTGAAGGAGGTAAACTACAAGGGTATTGACGAGGCAGTGCATAAGACGGCAGGGGCGGTAGGGCCTGTAATAGGAAGTGAGGTAGTAGATGGTGCTAGGGAGGAGACGGAGAACCGTGTGACCACGCTCGCGGGTGAGTTACGGCAGGGACACTGTGGGGTCGAGCAGCAGATAAGAGGTGAGGTGCAGAATCAGCGCGAACTGATTGGGCGGATAAGTGACAAGGCAGTAGACCTTAATGATGAATTTGTAAATTGCTGCGGGGTTGCGCAGCAGCAGGGAGAAAAGTTGTGTCAAGTAGGTAATGATTCAAGAGGTACTAACGGGAAAATTACTGTAGCAGCAGGTGTGAAAAGTAATGGAGTAGATCTGGTCGAGACACGGAGGCCATGCGAACAGCCAGGTGTAGGGTGTGCATTACGTTGGTTTTGCTGCACTTTAAGGGACAGTGACATAGGCCTACCTGGTTTTGAAGGAGAGTGGAGGGAACACCTAATTGAGAGTAGAGGCACAGAGATGCTCGTTGTGAAAGAATCTGTTGAGGGGAAATGCAGTAACTGGCTACATTCGAGGGAAGAAAAAGAGTACTTTCTGGCAGGTTTCGAGAAGGAATTTGGGCCAGGAGAGTACTGGAATAGCAAAACATTGTTCAGTTGTGATTTTTGACAGTGATAGACACAAATTCTTTCTTTCAAAAAATCACAACTGAACAATGAAATATCTGCAATACAGCTTGAAATACAGTCCATTATCAGTACAAAAGATTTTAATTGCATATATCAGTCTATCACGAATCTTGTCCAGCAAAAATCTGTTAGGTGCAATGAAAGGCAAAAAGATAAATTTTCCAAACTTACCAGTACCGTGAACACAAAAACCCACTCCGCAGCAAAATGTATTAACACAGTCGTTAATGCATCCTCCAGAAACTTATCCAACTGCGAGGAAAGTGTTTTGCAAAAAGGCCTCAATTTCTGCATTGCTCCACAACACATCCCTGTCCTTGACATAGTTTCATCCGTTGAGAGCGCAATATACAAACTCCCTGCAGCTAAACAAGACGAATTTTGCTGGACTGTGCGCACAGCGATTACCTTAGCTGGCTCACCAAAACCAAATATCTCTTCCGATGAACTCAAAACCATAAAAACTCTGAAATCCGACCCTGACATTGTAATCCTTCTGGCAGACAAGGGTCGTGCTACTGTGGTACTAGATAAATCAGACTATGACAAAAAAATCTCAGACCTGATCACCACTGAACAATACACACATCTTGAAAAAGACCCCACTGCCAACATTGAGCGAAAAGTGTATCAAACTTTGAAAAAACATCAAAGCCACATCCCAGATAAAACAAGATCAGAACTGACGCCACATAGCAGTAGATCACCCCACATATATGGTCTTCCAAAAATCCACAAGCCCGACATGCCTCTGCGCCCAATCATCAGCTGCTGCAATGCTCCATGCCAAAAACTATCAAAATATCTCCTGAAAATTGTTGAACCCCTCGCAGGCCAGACACCAACATTTTTCAAAGACTCTAGTCATTTCATATCCATAGCCAAAACTTTGAAAATAGAAAACACTGATGCCCTAGTGAGTTTTGTTGTCCAAAGCCTTTTCACCAATGTACCTGTGGCTGAAACTCTCAACATTGCCAAGGCCAAGTTGGAAGCTGACCCAACTCTAAAGGACAGAACAACAATACCTATTCCATCCATCATGGAAATGATCACCTTTTATGTTACCACAACATATTTCCAGTTTAAAGACAGTTTCTACAAACAAACAGACGGCATGGCAATGGGCTCTTCACTTTCACCATTAATGGTGAACATATTCATGGAGAAGAACTTTGAGCAGGAAGTACTTAGCAAAAGCAATACCCCTCCTAAAATCTGGCTTCGTTACGCAGACGACACTTTCACTATCTGACAACATGAACCTGAAACCCTGGAGGAATTTGTGAACATCCTAAACTCATTGAGGCCATCAATAATGTTCACATATGAAAAAGAAACCAATGGCAGCATTCCTTTTCTGGATGTACTAGTTAGCAGGGAAAACTGCAGTCTGGAAACCAAAGTATACAGGAAACCTACACATACAGGCCAATACCTACATTTTGCTTCCAACCACCCTAAAAGCACAAAAACCGGCATAATTCGCACACTAGCTAACCGAGCTGAGATTGTTTGTGCCAACAAGAAATCTCTAGTGATAGAACACAACCAAATAAAAAAAGAACTCACAGCCAATGGTTACCTGGCAAACACCATCAAACATGAAACCTAACAGAACACTTAAGCCCACAGAAACCGAAAAACCAGCAGGAACCCTAGTTATTCCGTATGTTAGAGACCTTTCGGAAAATATAAGACGACTGGGAAACAAATACGGACTTCAAACAGCATTCTGATCCAAATCTACTATCAAAAGTATGGTCACCAGGGTAAAACCAGCCACTGAAAAACTACAAACTCATAATTGTGTATATCAGATACCCTGCGAATGCGGTCACATGTATATTGGAGAAACTGGCAGAGCTCTTTCAACACGTATCAAAGACATAAAAACAATTGCAAGAAAGGCGAAACCCAAAAATCTAGACTAGTCGAACATGCATGGGAAAATAGCCACGAAATTCTTTGGGAAGACTCGAAACCAATTACATAGGAAACTGACAAAATTAAAAGAAAAATCAAAAATCTGCCTTTATCATTAGCAATAGCAATATTTTTAGTCAACAGAGTATTGAATTAAAAAATATGTGGATCCCATTGATTAAGAGAGAAACAACTTTACAGCACAAAACAAAAACACACACTCAACCCATCACAACCAATCAGAGTCAGTCTATGCTGCGCGACCAATCAGAAGACAGCTCGTTTCCCATTGGCTGAGCAGGATAAGTGGGCTTACCCTATATAATCACACTGTTTTTCCAGTCTCCTTATCAGTCTACCTGATGAGGGGAACAGATTCCAGTTCCTGAAATGTTGTAACACAGTCTGTCTGGAAAACTACTTTTTTTTTTCATCTTCTCATTGTGTCGTTTGTCTTGTCTGTATATGTCTGAGATCTGTTGCGTTTTGTCTCGTCTATTTGTTGTGTCTTTTTGTTATTTTTCTGTTTGTGTCTGATATCTACTGTTTTTTTTGTTTCGTCTCATCTTTGTGTCGCATGTTACTTGGTTTTTTATTTCATTTGTTATTATTATTGTTTATTATCTGTTTGTTCCTTGTTTTTATTTGACCCGATTCCATTTTGGAATTTCATGTTGTGTATGTATCTTGCTGACTAAAGCATACTCTGCTTATTTTATGGTTTTCTTTGACAGTCAATTCAATTTGCAATGGAGTACGTCCAAGAAACTGAATCCAGTTACAGAAATATATTTGTGGTTATCCCATATGTAAAGGAGAATGACGGTGGCAGTGATTTTCATTACTTCCTCTTTTGGTGATTAAAGTTATTGCATTTGTTTATGGCTCACATTCATAAATATATACAGAATGTTAATTAATAACATTTAAAACATCCAGTAGCGAGAAAGTCGACACATAGACAAGAAATTTGTTACAAGACGCTTAGGGTTGCAATAGTCTGGAAACGCCTTAAAGTTGGTAAACAAATGTTGAACATATGGTATCACAGATGCCATACATCGCAGCATCTGTGACTTCCAGTCATAGCGTTTGTGTTGCATCAAACCAGTCAATTGTGTCCACTTAGCAGTGTATCACCTGACCTGCATGTGCTGCTTCATATTAGTGTCAACTATCACTTCGCTGATGTGCAGGAAACGTACACAGACACACTGCAGAAGACCAGATTGGAACCCAGTAAACTGTGCGCATAAGCATTACACACAGGCCAGGTGGTGCGCTGCTAAGTAGACACAATTAATTGGTTTGATGCAACATGAATGCTATGTGGCATTCATAGATGCAGCGATGTGTGGCATCTGTAATACCATGTGTTCGATGTTTGGTGACAACAATTTTATGGTGATTCCTGACTATTGCAACTCCAAGTGTCTTTCGTCAAATTTCTTGTCTCAGTGTCTGCTATCTCAGTACAGGATATTTTTAATGTTATTCATTATCATTCTGTGTGTATGTTTCTTCTGGAATTTGTAGATTTTAATTTGTTTATGGATGTTGTACAAATGATTTTTTCTTCGGTTTTTGATGTTTATAATTAAAATTGCAATTGAGTGTGAATTTCTTTCAAAAACAAAACAATATTAGTTACATTTTTTTTCAAATATCTTTAATCTTGTACTTTTAAAATTAGGTATTAAATTTTTTTAAAATAATTGAATCCTTATTACTAAGATTTCTCTTTTAACAGTATTTTGTTGACTAACGTTAAACTGATATCTTTTGGCCATTTTTTTAGTTAATGGATGGAGCACGCTCAGCAGCTCGTACAATTCAGAATAACTTGCTTGATAACAGCAAGCAAGAGGCAATTGATGTGCTCTTATTGGGAAGCACTTTAAATAGTGAATTGGCAGACCGTGCACGCATTTTTCTTCCGTCACACATGTTGCAAGGTGAGCACTTTTTTTAATGTTGTGACTGAGCATGAGAAATGTGTTTGAAAATCACTGGGTAGGTTGTGGCTCAAAGTCAGCTGCACCAAGTGTGGTTTAATCAAAGGTTTTTTATAACTATGTTTGGTAAATTAGTGAATGCTGTAGCAGTCTCTGAAATATGTAAGGTTTTCAAAGTTTTCTTTAATGTATGCTAACATGCAGTTCATGTAGAGTTGTTAGCACATACATAGATAAAACTATAAAGTGAATACTGTATTATAATATTTTTATGATGATCTCAGAATGATAATTTATGAATAACACTAGTGCTTTATGAATTTGTGGATATTATTATGAGTTATGTGTTAACGATAATATCAGTCCATGTCTGGAGTTAAGTCATTTGTTGGTAATTTACGTAAAATAAAATATCTTCTGTAATTTTGTAATTTACTGTTAAATATATTACACTATACTACAGATTATCCGAGAGAAGATTAACTGGTTTGCGAATTAACCATGCCATTATTTAATATGTAATCTGTTTAAATTATTTTGGTTTTAATTTTGGATGTACACTCGGCCACACAAAAAATGTCGCCTCTCTACAGGCCAGAAATTTGTCTAAGTCCCACTTCGGGTATCTTCGGCAGCGTACAGAGACACACATCAAAATCGCAACAATTCATCGAGCTCCTCACGATACTCCCATACCGTTCTTGAGACTCAGGTTCGAATCCCGCTGATGGAATAGAATGTTTTATTTTTTGCCCCACAGAAACAATGTATTGAGAATGATAATGTTCAAAATGAAATAAATATTTATCATGTATTTCATTCGTAACTATCAAAAACCCAAAATATAATGCCAAGTTTATTCCTAGTATTACGTTGATAAAATACGAAGATAATTGTCGCAACTTTGCGAATAAAAGATATCAGTGTGGTATTCAGGTAATACCAAAGTATTAACAGAATATTTATTTAAAATAATGAAACCAAAGAGCTGTAACTTTAAACTGTCATAGTATTTTTGAATTATTAGTTACTAATTGTTATAATAACATTGCAAATTATGGATTGTTCACACTGGCACTTTTAATTGTTTAATAATACAAGAAAACGAATGTCGCCTAGGTCGTTTGTCTTTTACAGTGTAATATAATGAAAAAAACAATACATTTAAGATTCTAGGTAAAGTAAATTATTTCTGTTAAATACTTACACCAAAATAATAACATACTATATGATATTACAATTGTCATAATAAGTAAACCAAAAATAACTGTTCATGTCAAGCGGTTCGTAGTAGACGGTGTTATTGTGAACTGTTCAATATATATTATATATTTATATACAAAAATTGTGCATTTTGCATTATTTACTACAGCGTTATGCGTTCATTCCAAAAATCAATTATCGGTGCTGATGATTCAAGACTATTATAAATACCTTTGTTATTTTATTATGCAATGTTCACATATCCTTATTTGCAACATAGCAGTCTGAGTCAAATACACATTTATAGCATTATTCAAGATTAACACTACACCGTACGTGTTCGCTTAAAGTGGAATGATGAGATAATTATTTTTGTAAATTGCAATTAGAATGTAAATATAAAAAGTTAATAGAAGTAGATATTTGGAATGTCAACTTTAATAACTTTTATTTTATAGGACCTATTTGAAAAATGAATTAAACATATTATGTTACATCGGTAACCTTCAAGGTTGAGTGTATCTTTCATTGTGACTTAACTAATAATGTAAACCAACTATTAAAACGTCCAGCAACGCTTAACCTTAAATCGAGAATCCCATTGACATGCCAAGCAATTATTTTCATACGTGACAAAACATGCGATAACGGGTGCCAATCCCAGATTAGTAAAGAAAAGTGTGATGCGTGTAACTTTGTTATACAACATAGAAATGAATCACCCAAGAATGTCTGTAAATTCAAAGTTGATTAGATTATGTTAGAAAACAAAGAAGTTTAATGACATTGTAAACACAAATGTTCATTGATAAAACACCTTATTCACTTGCAGTGATCAGAAGTTCCATAATTGCACCCTCACCTTTTGAAATATTGTTCGTTCAAGTATATTAAAAGTATTAATTAAATGGATTATACAGTTTCTAAATTATACAAGTGAAGTATATGTAGACACACTTTTCTTTGTTTGTTCAAGTAATGTAATATGAATTTTGTTTGTGATGTGTTTTATGATAATAGTGCTTTTGTTATATATAACATTTCATTTTACGTGTGTGTTCACACACACACACACATACAGACACACACACAGACAGACACACACACAGACACACACAGACACACACACAGACACACATGCAGACACACACACAGACACACACAGACACATACACAAACACACACAGACACAGACAGACACACACAGACACACACACAGACACACACACAAACACACACAGACACAGACAGACACACACACAGTCACACACAGACACATGCACACAGACACAAAAACTTAATTTTAAATTGTTACCTTATGTATAGAGTTAATTTTAAATGAATTTTTATCTAAAAGCATAAGTAATGTTATGCATTTTATATAGAAGACTAGCACATCCTGCAATATTGACATATGTTACGTAAAATGAGTTACTTTTTTAATGGTCGTGTTAGTCAACTAGCAAACATATTGGAAATAAACTTTACACATAATTATATTGACATTTTATTAGTGCATGTCCACACTACTTTGGCGTCCCTCTACAGTCTTAATACTTCTCTTTGTGCCTTTATGAACCAAACATTATTAAACGACAAGCTCGTACCTATAAAGATAGGCCGCATGTCCTACACTTATTGCTATCAGCTATTTTGATTATTAAAAATGTAGTACTGCATTGCACTGTCGTAGATACCCATAAAGGCACTAAGAAATGTGTAAGACTGTAGAGAGACGCCAAAGAAGTGTGCAGTGGCGGCTCGTGAGTTATTTTCAGTTGGGGCTGCAGATAGTCAGCCCTGTACTCTTCTGATGAACGCGCAGTATACCAATGGTAATGAAAAATGTACTCGCTACTGATTCGCTTACGATCACTCAGCAAAATGCAGCACCTACATACCAGCGTGTCAGTGGTTATAGCTTCAACTAGCACTCAACCTGTCCAGTTTGGACTATCTGCAGCCTCACCTGGCAACAACCCACGAGCCGCCACTGGAAGTGTGGACATACACTGATAATATATCAATATAATTATGTTTTAAGTCTATTTACAATATGGTTGGCTGTTAACTAACACGAAAATTAAAATTATGGCATATTTTATGTAATATATGTAAATATTGCAGGATGTGCTGGTCTAAATCTCGGAGTTGGAAAGAATAATCAATATAACAATAATGACTTTTTTTTTTCATTTTTGAGAAAATGCAGTTACTAAGTAAAACCATCATGTAATAAGGAAATAAATAATTAAATTTGTATGCAACTGATATTTCCTTTCACATTAGGTTAGTGTTAACATAATATTTATTCAGCATGATGAGATATGAGATAGTTAAATACAATCATTTGACAAAACACGCATCGATTTTAATTCTGTTAAAAAAAAACGCCATTCAGTTCCATTAGAAGCAAAATGCATATTTGTTTTGAATAATACGCAAATAGGCCCTAAACAACTGTACACTTATTTATCATAGTGACTGTAGTTATTACATAAATGAAACAGTGGAATAGTCAGAGGGACTCCTCTTTCCTACCAACACTTATGTTTTAATAACATGCAGAACAATATTCATCAACAATATAAATCATCGAATCATCATAATTAGCAATATATGGTTTTAAAATATTATACTTGAATTTCTGTATTTGTGATATTTCTACATCAAAGTCATTTTCTTTTCTTCCTGTTTGACTGTGAATGAGTCAGTAAACCCATCAACCTAAATTTTATGATCTACGTTAGAACGTGCGAAAGAAACTTTACTTGATAATATCAGAATTGTTATTTTACATAGTTATCCAATACATCAGTTCTCTACGTTGAGTAAACAGTAGCCGTCAGGACATATTGCAATCTTATTATGTGGTTGCAGTGCCGTCATGTGATATATTACAACTTATATCCAATTGTTGCATTATTATAGCTACAATTTTCATTAGTGTCGTGACCCAGTGTATAAACTTCCCAGTGGAACCTAGGTTCAAATCCAACGTAAGAAAGCGGGTCTTACACATATTTACATTTAGGAACTGTTTTGTTTTCTTGGCACTAAAAACATTAAACAAACTAAATTTTTGAGTATGTAGATATATTCCTGTAAAGGATTGATTACGTACGAGGGTTTCAGTATGGGGTCCAGTTACCATTTGACTCCATTACTGAAGTAAGGCGTCTTGGCATATAGTCTACTAGACGTCTTAAATAGCCTTCACTCCTTGTAAGTTCTTCCCAAGCGTTAAGAATTACGTCCCAAAGAGCATCTTGCGAGTTTTCTGTCATTGTGCGTTTTAACTCTGCCCAAACATTCTCAATTGGATTGAGATCTGGTGACCGAGGAGGCCAAGTAATACAGTCTATATCTGGCTGTCTTGAAAACCAATCCTGTACACGTTGACTTGTGTGAATAGGTGACAAATCTTGTTGAAACAGGAACACTCCTTCGGGATTTTGCATTCTGACACTTGGAACCATTATATCATTCATTATATGTATGTATTGGTCACTGTTAAGTCGTCCTTCGATTCGATGGAGTACCCCAGCTCCATATGATGACATTCAGCCCCAACATGCAACAGAAACTCTTCCAGAGTGACGACAAGACAAAATATATCGCGCATCATGTCGCTTTCCTTTAGGCCTGTAGACTAACACAGGCCCGTTATTAGCCGAGCTGAAAGTTGACTGATCTGAGAAAATTACGTCACTCCAATCACGATCAGAATTTAATTCGGCAAATGCAATCCTGTATATTTTATAGACGTCAGACAGCAGTTCTTTCACAGCAGCTCTACTGGAATGTAGACCAGCAAATTTTAATCTTCTTCATATGGTTTGGGTGCTGCCGGGAAAATCGACTGTCCTTTTCAGTTGTAAAACATTAAGAAATGGATTTCTTCGAGAGCAAGCAACCAAAGCTGTGTCTTGCTCCCGATTAGAAACACGTTTTAACCCCGCACCTTGATGCCTACCAATTTGACCAGTCTCGTTATACTGTTCGATCCACCTCTGCGCAGTCCGAGATGACACGCCGTAATGTGCACCGGCTTGACTAGCTGCAAAACCTCCCTCTTCTGCTAGAGCAACAACACGCTCACGTACTGACTGTGTGTTGTGCGCCATTACTCGAACTAAGGAGTGAAGTGCGGGACGTCTGTATTAGCAGCTTTTTATGCCAGTACGACAAAATATGATATAACTTGTCTGTTAATTACGGTACACAATATCTTTGTTACCGAACAGTTTCCACATTAAAAGTTGGTTCACGTTTTTATATTCATTACGTAGCTCGGTGTTAAAATGCGTGTATTATGTGCGGGGAAAAAGAGTTAAAAACACAAGGGCGCCAAGTAACGCTGGATTGTTCTTCAAGTGCCATTTTTGTAACAGGTGTAATGAACATGTTGTATATTTTTATTTATTTGTAATACTGGCTGTTATTCAACAATGCCTCAATGTAGCAATATGTAAATACAATGGGCTACACTTATAAAATTTAAAATTCATTAAATATATACTCACACTCAAGTACAAGGCGAAATATGAAAATAATAGAATGGATATTTAGTCAAAGAGGTTTCATTTAGATATACCACACATAAGACACATGAAAACAGCTACATTATAGTAATTTTGAATTTTTACCCATGTTTTAAACAGAACAAATGTGTGTGGAAAACAAATTCTGCTGAGGATTTATAAACAGATTTGGAGAGATGGAAACTACATTATCTAAGCAAATATGTAAGTTTTCATTCATTTTTCAGAAGTTCTGGGCACGCAGTAACTATGTCAAAAGTGGGTTGCGACCAGAATAAGTACTTATACCGTACGCACTGGCCCAAAACACAATTTAAATAAATAAGCCAAGTAAAAACGCAATTCATTAAATTAATATTTTAAACATACTTGAACAAACAATATTTCAAAATGTAAAGGCAATTATGGAACTTCTTATCAGTGCAAGAGAGTAAGGCATTTTATCAATGAACACATGTGTTTAAAATGACTATTAATTACTTTGTTTTCTTAAGTAATCTAATCAACTTTGAATTTACAGATATTCTTGCCTGATTAATTTGTATGTTTTGTATCAAAGTTACACACAACACAAATTTCTTTACTTATCTGGCATTGGCACCCGTTATCGCGTAATTTGCCGCATGTGAAAATATCTGCTCTGCATGTCAAGGGGATCCCGGTTTGAAGGTAAGCGATGTTGGAAGTTTTAATAGTTGGTTTAAATGATTGATTAAGTCACAATGAAAGAAACACCCAACCTTGAAGGTTACCGATGTAACATTTAATGTTTAATTCATTTGTCAAAGAGGTCCTACAAAATAAAAGTTATTAAAATTGACATTCCAAATATATACCTTCATCAACTTTTTATATAAACGTTCTAAACACATTTTACACAAATAATTATCTCATCATTCCACTTAAAGCTAACACGTACGGTGTAGGTTAATCTTGAATAATGTTATAAATTATGAATTATCATGTGTATTTGGTTCATACTATGCTGCAAATAAAGGATATTTGAACATTACATAAAAATATAACAAAGGTATTTAGAAGTCTTGAATCATCAGCACCGATAACTGATTTTTTGGGCATGAACACAACACGCTGTAGTAAATTATGCAAAATGCTGTCCCTTTGCGGCTTTGCCCGCGTGTACTATAGAAAAGAGTAACTAACTTTTAATTACGTATTAATTGGTGGTGTTACTATATTCTCTGTATATCATTAAAACAACAAATACAAACAACTTTATCCAGTCTTCTTCGCTGAGCGTACTTTAATTACAGAACATCTTTGTTTTTAATTCATCTTTATTTATCTGCTAGCAGTCCCCCGCGGCTTTGCTCGCGAGAATTATTCATAAGAGATAGTATTTAATTTAATTGAAAAAACCTCTTTGTACACAAGGTTGGTACTTCAGTCATCAAGTGTTAGAATGACAAAGCTGCAAGTTGAGCTAACTCTACAGCAGAATAAGTAGCTATAACTGACCATGCGAAAATCAGTCTTAAGTTTATCCCTGCCACTAACAGCGACTTCACCTGAGCCTTATTTATAGCACTGCAAAGTTGACGTTGTGGGGTAGTTGTAGACTCTTAAATATAATATGTTGAACGAAAAACGTCTGATTTACCCTGTGCATAACCATTGGTGACGGTGCCCTCTATTACATATTTTCAAAAAAAAAAAACTTGAAATTTAATGCCATTAGACAATTTTGGTGGAAAAAGGTTTTGCGGAAACAAATTTGGTACCCCAACCTTAGGATTAGTCAGATAATATCTTATGTGAGCTGGTGTTCTTAAGTGACCTAAGTGGAAAGCGAGCTGCATAATCCATTTTAACCCTTTTAAACGACTACATGCAAATTGCAATAATTGGATCTGCTTCGCGGTTTTTGTGTGTCAGAATTGAACGTTCGCATGCAGCTTTTAACGGAATTCAAATGGTGACGTCACAGCATATTACCATTTCGGTCACTAGCGAATTAAAATCAGAGAAATATGCCTTCTGCGCAAGGAAACAAACCCACCATAGCCGAGTAAACAATATTCTAGTTGAATAATTTAGCTGCCCTATTTAACTAACACATTTATTTTTATTCAAAAAATATAACATCAAGATAATAAACAATATTCACAGTAAAGAAGTTCGTAACAAATTTTTTACATAATCAAAAGGTAATGCCTTCAACTTAGCGGTTTGAGGTGAGGATAAAGGGGCCACGTAATGTAAAGGTCGATGCTACGGGAGTACTCTCAGAAGATTAACTTTTCCAAATTGAAATAATACCGACTAACACTGCCAGAAAACGAGCTCGAATCGCTTTGGAGTAAAGAGCTGTTCAACTACTGAACTATCATGCACTTCTCAAATACATGACAACACTACATGTAAGTAAAAATTATTTTTTCAACTGGATGTCATTTAACACACTTTATTTTGGTGGATTCACAAAAATATTGCATGACCACAAAAATTTTTTTGCGGTGTTTTGATCTAGTTAACAGTAATGACTGAGCTGAACATTTTAAGTAATTTTATTGAGTCAACACTACTGCGTTGAGTGGATCGTGTTGTTTGAGGTGGATGGAAATTGCATGTTACATCTGGTCATCTAAGTGACGACTCTTGAAAAACTACCTCAAAGATGGCAGTCAGGTCTTACTACAACAAAATATGAGGATGTTCGGAGCAGTGAAAATTTACGTTGTTATAAATATGAATAACTTAACCAAGTGGTATTTACTACATTACAACTAGTTTCCAAAATATTTTCTGTAAAAATATGTAACAATAAAAATAAATAATTGTGTATTATGTGTCCACATCAGAAGGCTGCGCTGATGAGTGACAACGCACGTTTCGAATTTCCAACACTCTATCAAATTGACGCGCAGAACTTTGAGTGCTCATTCTTCATCATTTGTCTAATTCCATTACTGATCTATTTGTAGGAGTAGTTCAAAAATTGTATTTATCTGTGGCCAAGGATCCAAATATCAATTTACAAGAAGTAAAACGGAAGGGGGCTAGACAAATATAGTAAAACAAACCACCACCATGCATGTATTTTCATTATTACATATACATTCTTTCTAATAAATACCATATTGCTTATTATAAATCACAGTAATACGGTAACATTCTTAGGGCTTAGTTGACCAATTATTTGTGTATATATCCCAAATCTCTTATACCAGAAAACTGGTAAAATGAATAACGCGTAACCATGAAACAGAGGTCAACCATCAAATAAAATTTTATTTGTAACGCAAATAAAGGCATGTGAAGCTCGTCCTGGTTATTTGATTTCGTACTTGATCCTTCCTGCCTCTGTCCGACTATCAGCACACGTATACTACATTAGTTTCCTGCACGTTTATTTTATACCAACAACACAATGCTGCTTCACACGCAAACAGAGCTAGCGTTGAGTTTACTTCAAAAGCGGTTGTGTACGTCCAAGCTACTTTCACCCTCACTAACTTAGAAGAAAAGATGAAGTAAGTAACTAAAGCAAATTTGCGCAGTTGTGTGAGGTCGTGCAAAGTCGAGACATCTGTGCTTTACTCTCCGAATTGTTTTCAGTAACAAAGTTAAACACTCGCTGTAGAACATGATCGCCGAATGATTACACAATATATAAAACCAGCCAAAATAGGTTAACATTGTCTAAAATTACTTTCATTATATTTTCACATGTTCTGAAATAACAGAGGCTAAACCACAACCTAAATTTATTGTTTATGTACATGCCATCCAGTGTGTAGAATTTCAGATGTGTGTTTATTGACCTATATTTATCACTGTTGTTAACAGAACAACTTGTACAAGAAATTCGTTAAAATTGCAATCCAGTTCAGATAAAAAGTCTGTAGTTTTATTTTATTTGAACCCTAGAAAGACAATTATCTCTTTCCTTACTGTTTAAGACTGAAAACTGCAAAGGTAAATTGATTATGAAACATATATCTGACTGAGTATAAGCTACAGTGTCTGTATTTTGTTGAAATTATCTCTTTAATTCATTAAGATGGCAGCACAAGTTAAAGGGACACCAGCTCTATTAGGAAAATATTGCGACAGAAACATGTTGCTACCAGCTAGTTATGTGCTTGATGAGTCACACTATTAAAATTCTTCAAGAGAAAGGTAATTTTATGTGATACAGCTTTAAAATTTGTCAGGCATTACCATCAGCATGTTTGTACAAATATTACACGGGGCATTTGGTTCTGTAGCATAGGGAAAAAAGACAAGGCATAATTTGCTAAAAAACATTAGTAATTATTTATCACAAATGTTGTGAACTCATGATTTTGTAATATTTTGTCGCAGCTACAATTTGTTAGCAATTTTACTGGAGACATAAAACGTGCCCATTTCAGAGAAAGCATTTCTTTCCTCTCATTTGTTCTGCACGTACACTACAAAATGCGCATAGTACCAGGCTGGAATATCACAACATTTTATAACATAAGAAATATGAAAACAAGCATTTTTTCCCGCGAGTCATTCAGCATTATCGTTCGATAATGCCTAACGCAATGAAAGGCACAGAACTTCACGAAGCCTCTACTGCCTGATGTAACATGATAATAATCCACTATACAGTACAGGTACCGGTATGCGAGACTTGTTTCTGGGCAGTTACAATGTGCGTATGTCTATTGGTGTGCTTCTCAGTCGTAACCAAACCAAGCACTCACATATGGCAGGTGGGGTAGAGTATAAGATGCTCGCATCTTTGTGTATTGTGGTTGTGATACATGTGTCATACCTCCTCCCCCCCTCCCTTTCCAACATTACAACCTCTTCACCAAACTGTTGTTGTGACACACAGGTGTCCCCTCCCCCCTTCCCATCCAACAGAAATTCCTGTACTCTTCGCCATACACAACAAGCGATCATCTGCTCTCCTATTCATTCATATTTGAGGTTCTTCAAGTAGTTCCAACATCTGTCACTCAACTAGGACTGCGGCAACTTCTAATAGAAATTACGAAAATTTCAATATTTCCATAATTATAGTCTTATTTTGATCACTGTCGTCAATTTTATTAATTAACTATAAATAAGGTTGTGATACCTAAATTTGTATGTAAAAACTTTTGTGTCCGACACAGATTTCAGGTTTAAAATCAAAATAATAGAATCTGAAGCCCTAATTTGGAGTGTAATTGATTTTATTCAAATTAACTTTTTAACACATTTCTAACATGTTATATGAGTATTGTGTAGCTTTTAGTTATAGAAAGTAGATTTAAAAATGTGTTTGTTGAAGTATTTTTTTATGTAATATATTTGTAACACATCTGGACAGGAAATCCACTCACTCTTATGGCATAAATTCAAATTTTCAGTGTTTATTAATTTATTTATACATAAAATAATAATACTGGAGAGGTTTATTTTAAATTGCAATAAACTACACACATTCATATTTTAAATAAAACATGAATCAATCATTTGTGATTATTCTAGCAGTTCCTGGAGCAATTTTTATGGAGCTATGCACTTACTGTACTAATGGTTGCAGAACTATAAAGAATTTAAGCCTGCTTCTACCTTAATACAGTATGTTGGTCAGATAAGGATGACATTTGCATTTTAACTTCTTTCATACAGATATATTAAAATATACTATCTTCCTTTCTTTTTTTAGATTTTTCGTTTGCTTTATTTCATATCTGTTTCAGTAATATGTGTGAGGTGTAAACATTTTTCTGTTATTCTGTTATCATCCAAATGTTATTTTTCTCTTTAGATAGTTGTTATATAGTACAGTAGAATGTATAAAAGCTGTTTTTTTCCTATTATTAATATTTCAATCACTATTGTTATTAGATTTTACTTTTGCATATTTTGACACCTGAATTTTTTTTTCAGCCCCAACCAGTGTACTTCGTGAAGTATGCAAGAGGTTCACAGAATTTACTTACACTTCAAATGCCCGTGTTGCCATTGGGACATATAATGTTAATGGTGGAAAACATTTCCGAAGTGTGGTCTACAAGGATGTGTCTCTCTCAGACTGGTTGTTAGATGCTCCACGTTTGGCCAGAACACAGTGTTAGTTACAACAGTTTTTTAATGAACTTGTAAATTTTAATGCATTGTGTATTAGTGTAGAGTAGAAAACATGTAAAGTGTTTGCCAAAATTTGAATGTCCAGCAATGCTAATGTTATTTAAAAAACTAAACATTTACAGTGATTTATTTTGCAATTTTTAATGCTAAACACTAACAATAGGAAGCGTCATAAAATTACTCCTCATATTTTCTACATCTCTACTACTAATTATCTTTATAACCTATATTATTCAATATTTTTATAAATATCCCATTTGAGGCTTTACTAAGTTTAATATGGATCAAGTGATGCTTAATCTTTCAGTGGAATATGTACTTGATTGTCCATTTTTAGTATTTTGTATTGTAATGGTGTTGGGTCAAATAATGAATTACAAGATAAATTACAGTTGTAAATTTTTGGTTAATCCGTGCTTTGGGTATGTTTGTTGTGAGCTATTTCTGCTTTAGGAACTTAATTGGACCGTATTTATTTCCGAACATAGCTGAACCAAAATTGGATGACGAAGGAACACTACAAAATATACACAGGGTGAGTAAGGACGGACTGTGTTAATTTTGTGTGGTGATAGCTCACAAAAAAAATGTGTCAAAAATGTGTTTACAATTTGTCCCTAAAGTGACACACTCTTTGGACTGTAGCGTTTCACATTAAATTATGAGTGGGGTTATATGGATGAACAATTTTGTAAAACTTTGTGAACACAGTCATAACATGTGGGTTTTATTTTCATTCTGCTGTTTTCTTGCCTACAGAGTGTAGCTGCTGAATCATAAATGTCACATTCCTTTACTCCATGTGCATTATAAGTCTTAGATGTTAATTCCATTGAAACCACATCATTGCAAAGTGCCTCTCAGATTCGTTAAATGACTTGCAAGGAAGTTGCAGTGCCTGCATATATTTCAGTGTTGTAATGAATGCATTAATTACCCATAGAATGTTATAGAAAATGGCTAACTCTAGCAACTTTTGATATTACAACTTTTTTTTATTGTTCTTCCCTGCTTGTTTAGTGTTCTGTATGACAACATGAATTCCAGTGAAGTGTTCCGAAGTTATACGCAAGTGAAAGTGTCATGTTCAATTTGAACAATGATGGCCAAACTATGTGACTAAATATAAAGTTAAAGTATTTATAAGACATTAAACTAAGTTTTGTTATTTAATATGAAGTAATTTTTTACAGTTTCATTAAATATAATTTGGAAGTCTATTTTCATGGTAGCATAACTCCCAATATATTCGCTTTAGGGACAATTTGAAAACACATTTTCGACACAGTTGTTTGTGACCTATCACCACATGAAATTAACATACTACGTTCTGACTCACCTTGTATGTAACCACTGAAAAATTTGCGTAATTTAGTTGTATACATTTTGGTCAATAGTATTAGCTCACCATATCACAGGTAGAAACTCTTGTGTTTTGCAGAAGCAATGCTGGAATACTTATCCACATAAGTTGAACAGTTCTTATAAACTAATGTTTCTATTACAACCAGATTCGTTTAACTACTACTTTTTCATTACAATAATTTCAGAACTTTTGTATCAGATTCGTTAATCACTTTAAGTTATAAATAATGTTGCAGCTAAAATTACTTAGTTCACCGTTAAAAAGAAAGGGCAATTTTGTTACGTGTTTCTTATAGTAAACATAATTAAATATAATAATGGGCTGTATTTTCAAGAAATTACACTTGTTTATTGTTTTATAATTTTATGGCGTAACAAATCAACATAAATGCTGTCTTAAAAGTGAGTAGAGTGAATTTTTTTTTTTTTTTTCGTGATATGCAAATTTGCTTATAAGAAGAAGTCTTGCTCTTTTATTCTGTAAGAAATGGCAAGCAAATTACTTATTGCTGCTATGACAATATTTTTTAAACTGTCAACATATTTCCCTACATGCAGAATCACTGGACATAGAGGGTTCATTGCAGGTTTTAAAGTGCAGTTGTTTGACCTGCTATTCGACCTTAAATAATGAACCATGTTTTATATAATAGGCGAAACTTGTATAACTAGAATGCCAACACATTCAGGTTTATGAGAAATGACCCAATACTTGTGCAAGAAAAGGTGATTCACCCATTTGCAATTGGTTCTGATGTCACTGGACAAGTCCTCAAATTGTATCTTTTAGAAAGGAATGTGCCAGGCTTCAGGTGTTCTAACTGCAAGTTACCTCGCGTTGTTGAGAAGTTTCGGTGTAACTCGTAAACCCCACCTTACTTCTGTACCAAAGTAATGATGCTGTGGCTGCCCTTAATCTCAAACACTGTCAAAAATAATTATCAAGCGAGTCATATTCCTAACTTGTAGAGTTTTGGATAAGTTCTTAATAATTATTGAATACTAGTTTGTTTACATGAAATATTACTTATTATTGTTTTTATGTAACATTTAACTACATTTATGAGAGTAGTAATTATTTACAAAAGTTACACAAAAATTTAAGTATATAAAACAACCTTAGTCATAGTCATTTAACATAGGTCGTATCTAATGTTTGGGTGGAAACTTGTTTAACAGTCTGTTGTAGTTGTTTCTGATTTCATAACATTTTAAATGTTACCCAACAATTTACGCATGGCTGAAAAAATATTTATATTATATATTTTTTCTCACTGCAGGAATTTGTCATGGGGACTAGGTAGTGTTTGAGCCATCTTGATAAACTGTAAGTCATGTACAGTTTCGTCCTGGTTTTATGAGGTTAATAGTTCTTCAAAATTTCCTTGTAAAATCTACTCTTTCATCAAATTGAAGGTGACTACCTTAAAAACATGAATATTGGCGTACAGAATATTTTTTGAAGGTAAAGTAGGTTTTTAACCCTTTATAATACAATAAAATAAGTTATTTTAACTACCTTAAATAATGATTTATATCAACTGCCAGGTGTCTTCTGTTTTAAACCATACTTCAACAAACACGGAGTACTTCTGGTGAGTACTATCTAGTTTCAGCAGAGTTCTCAGGAAATATAAGATAGTTAATTAATTAAATACTAGCTTCAGTAAATTGACTCACACTTTTAGATTTTAAGCAAACCCAAGAAATGTAGATTACCTACTCTTGTCCCAAAAAAAATCAAACATTTAGCATTGAATAACTTCCTGCGATTACAATATTTGTTTTCAAAAATGTTTAAATTTTTTGCAGAAAAACAAGACGTGATAAATAAATTAAATACTAATACATATAAATAGTCATATTTGAAACAAATGTATAGTGTACTCTTGGTCACTCAGATTAAATGGGAGAAATGGTAGTCAAAGTTGTGATTTGTTACTGATGAGGATAAGTTTATAAGTTCTTCCCAATGCTGTGACAATTGTTGTTAGGTACACTAAACTAATGCTTGTCTGGTTATAAACTTGTATAATTTAGTTAATATTTCTGACAAAATTTATCAAGCTGCATCTTTTAAGTTGCAATAAATGTGTGATTTTGACGTACATTACTCACAAAGATAGCCTACAACATTGCTGTATGTACTCTTATTAAGCTACTTACAGAAATATGTTGTCTATGTACCAGATATTGATGTAATTTTTTTTTTCATCTCCAAACATGAAAGAAGTAAAAATAACAAATTTGAAATTATCATTCACACATGAAAAACTTTGAAATGAGTAACTGTAAATTGTAAACATACACTCACACATTGCTACCATCTTTATACCCCCCCCCCCCCCCACTCTACCACTTTTTTTCTGTCAATGTGAGTTGCGGTGGTTGTCTGCCACTTTAAGCCACGTATTCCTGTATTCTAGTGTGTAATTTTTATGTGTAATTTTTAAGTAGTTTTGTTTTAGCAAGTGCAAGGTTTTAAATTTGCCCTAGTATTTATAGGTTTACACTCAAAAGGAGTTGAATGTTTTTTTTTTCCGAATTTTTTGGAGCTACGGGCATTTTTATGTCGGATTAGTTTTATGTAATTTTCAACTTTGTAGTAGGTACTAAGTACTTTGGATTTATCAGCAACCACCATATTTTGGGCTCCTTATTGGAAAGCCACTATCTCCTGAAACACTTGCCATACTAAAACACTAAACAATTTAGCACACCCACACTTTCCAAAAAATGTTTATAATTCTTGGAAGGCAAATTTATGGGCAAGCTAGGAAACGCAAATACATGCAGTGCACTACTAACTATCAGCCTAATGAGCTATCAGTCATTAATAACATTTAAAATGCCACTATAAGAGAGAGTTCTTAGACCGGTGAATCCTCTTATTGTTCCAAAATGAGGGTATTCCGTAAGCAAATACTAGCTATGAGAGGAAATATTCTTTGCAGGTCTTTTATCCCTTTATTAAAGAAATCAAAACCATTAATTATTAAATAATTTTTTATTTGGTAATAGCTGAATACATCAGCAAAAAGGTGTAAAATTTTTGCTACTACAGCCATATAAAAGTAATTAAATAACTCACAAGTCTCTAATTAGAATTTCTTTTTGCCAACTGTATCTAAAAGTCATTATATCTAACAACGAATTTACTAATTTGGCAACACTGCAGGCAACTTATTTACCTGCTCTTTCGACTTGTTTGTTTTAGTTAAAGTACCTAATTTACATAATCTAATTCTCATGTTCAACTTTTTCTCATCTTCAGTGGCATCCTGTGAGGCAGAACTGACCCTGGTGTTATATTATACTTCAACTTCATATGGTATACACCAAAGACATTTACCATTTTTATTAAAAACTGCATATTCTTGTTCGTGTATTTTTTGCTTTTTCTTTGCACTGGACATTACAAACTTCTTTCTTACATTTAATCCTAATTTCACATACATCTGAAGTCCTAAAATAGGTTTAAAATATTTTCTTACTTTGGTAAATTCTCTGTGAGACTCTTCTAATTACAGTTGACCAATAATTTTGCCACTCCGACTGCATCAGTCTTTGAGCCATTATATGCTAATAAATTAAAGAGAGTTGACTAGAATGTTTTTTTGCAAAATAGTTTATTATATTCTGACAGTGACAAAATATTAACATTACCACATTGTTTAATTTTAAATAACTTTCTTTTTACTCTTAACTAAAATTTTTCGTGCCATGTTCGCCCATCAGATTGTTGAACCACTTCATCAATCTTAACTTAATGTCACAAACTACAGTAATAATCATTACCACCGTGATTATAATTGTCATTAATGAGTAATTTTTTAAATGTTTTGCTTTAATTTACATACTTAAGCAAAGTAATTAAATATGCAAATATTTCACATGTTACCTTGCGCTGGATACCTAGATACCTACATCATATTCATGATAACTACGCCTTGAACACTGACCAGCATTGATGATTTTGCCGTCTTGTACTGGTGAAGACTGACCAGGAGAAGCTCTCTTCAAATACTTCTTGTTTGCACTGTGATCTGCAAACTGCTGAGTCTTCATAACATGAGCAGAATTTAAAGACTGGAGTCATCTATTCTACGTTGAACTTTCTTGACCAGGTTCTCAAAAAATTGGTTTCACCATTATCATCCTGACTACTATTTAACATATTGCCTTCTTATACTTTTTTTTTTTTACCTTGGCCATCTTTAATATTTTTATTACTTCTTATAAACTAACATCACCTTTTTCAAGCAACTTTCTTTTAGTTTCATCATCAGCGGTACCTAATACTATTTTGTTATGCAGAAGCTCATCTTTGTACTTCAATTCACTATTGTATGCAAAACATTTTACATCAGTTAGAAATGAGTCGATCGACTAACCCTGTTGCTGAAAATCTAAATAAATAAGGAATGTGGCATGAAGTCTACTCTTTTCAGATTACAGTTATCCAAAAAACTGTTTAATAACACACTGAAGAATATTTTCCTTACTAGCAAAGACAAATGTGTTATACACTTTGACAGCTTCTTCACCAATCAATTTCAACAGGATGTTGATTTTTTCCTGTGACAATTTCGTATGCAATGGCTGTGAACTAAATTTTAAACTTTTTCCAGTTTTTAGAATGATTTCCTGAAAGTTTAAATTTTTCAGGCACATTGAAACTATTATTGATATTTAAGTAAAATTTATTATCTGTAACAGCTAAACCATTATTCAACATGCAGATTGAGCCATGTAGATGTAGTTTCAAAGTCAGTTGAAACTCCAGCAGCTTTATTGACGTCACTTTGAGCACCAACTGACAGCTGCCACACAACACACTCAACTCCCAAATACTACAACATCATCGATGTCACTTAGATATAATCGTACAACAAACTACAGGTGTTGTGTTGGCTGTTAATGCATGCCTAGTAATTGTACACCGGTGCATTAAAGTCTGTTTTGGTTTCAACAGGAGATTGTAGCTACCAGTTTCACATATATTTTTGTTCTAAAGACTTCTGCATACTGGAGCATATATATTAACACGGCGCGGGATAGGCCAGGGTTGGTTCAGGGGAACCAAAGGATGTGCCCGACGTGAGGTTACCTGAGATTGACGTCTGGTGTGGGTTGACGGCCTGTTGGCCATGTAACCTGGCCCTCCTGCCGCTTGTCAGTGTTGGAAGTCCTCGTGGTGGTTTACGTGCTAGCCTACCTGGCATGCGCAGCTCCCGACGACTCTGGTTGCTGTGGCTCCTTAAGGTGCGGAGGGGAAGAAAGTCATTGTTGCTTTTGAGGAAAACACTGACGTGAATTGAAACCAGCGTGATGGTTTATTAGCTTGAATCACCCTCGAGCAGTACCACCATTGACCATATGTAAAATATTCGCTCGAAGTGAACAAATAAAGCTGTGAAATGTGGCGTCGGCTAACAATGGACTTAGGTGACAAGTTATGAGGGAGGCTCAAATAGCACTGCCCTGACGCGTGTCGATCTCAGAGGCCATGAAGAGACACAAAAAGGTTCCGGTAGACTAAATTAACAATTGAAAACTAAAAGATTACGTCACTAAAGATGAGGGACGTCAGGGAGACGCGACCGCACTCCGCGCGCACAACCTACTTGCTCGCTGACGGGACAAAGACTAACTCAATATGGCTTCAGGCTGGGACCCGGAAGCCCGCGATCCCGCCAGACGTGGTGGATTTGCTCTTACGTTCTAATTTAAACATAAATGCAAAACCAAAAGTTATGAAAAAGTAAAGAAATAAATTTAAATACGTTTCTGCCCGTTACATATACATATAAATATAACTGCCAGTCTTTTGTAGGGCAATCTCTGAAAGCATTGTTAGAATAAAATACGTATTAAATTCAAAATTGAAGTACATAATGAGATTCTGCTTGAATTAAGAGAAGACATGTATCAAACTTGCTCTTAAGGAGCATATAAATGTTAAGAACACAAAAGTAAATTAAAACACTCTTGGCAGGCTTTCCTAAGTGTCCTTGCCGCCATGATGAATTTAGCAACTGAAATAAAATGCAAAATGTTCAGAGCGTTTTCAAAAAGAGTACTGTAGTGAAATCACGCAAATCTGCAGTGTATTCTGGTATGCTTTCTGATTAACTAACGTCACTATTTACACAATGTCTGTTGCAGCTTGGCACCTGATGTGCGTCGTGGCGCGTAGCGCCCCGACGTCATAAACATGTTCACATGGTCTGGGACAGTTTTAGATGTTGTTGAAAATACTAGCATATATGCTGCGGGCCCTGCAAACGAATTTGACTAGCCCAAAACTGCTAGTTGTAGACCATAATGTACCTTCATAGGGGGTGGGACGTTGGTGTTGATGTCTCCACTGATGAAGCACAGTGCCTTATGTCCTGCTGTAGCGGGGGGAGGGAGGAGAGAACACGTGGCCGGGACACGGCCGCGGCAGTCCATAAAGGACGGCGGCAGAATGGGCGTCCATGGCACACGTCATCATAGTCTGGTTTTCTGCAAAAAAAATTAAAATTGTCTTTTCCCTTGCAAGAAGGCACTCAGAGCTAGGTTTTCTCATTTTTTGGGACATTAATTGGTCATATTTACTGTTGAGTTGAGAGGTGTACTTTTAATCGTAAGGCATTTGTCTGTTGATATAAATTTATATTTAAATTGTTACATTATTTTTCTTGTAAATGCTATGGAAGCTTAACTATTTGTTTGTGAGAACGCACTCAATGCTTGATTTCTTTAATATTTTTAGAAAGAAGGGTTAGTTATGTCTACTGTTCAAAGGTATAATTTTGGTCGTAAGATGTTTGGCCATTGATATAAATTTATATTTATATTAAGTTACCTTTCTTACATTATAAGAAAATGCTACAAAATTTGGGGCCTGACTAGAGGTACTTTGCAGAAAATACAGTTAAAAAATATAATGATGAAGTGGGGACAGAATAGGTTCCCAATTGATACTACAAAGGTAGCAACCATGAGTATTTGTATAATCGTGGGTCTAGTGTACCTGTTAAAACATTTGTCTGAATTAAATTACTTCTGGTTCTAAATATAACTATAACTGCTATTAAAAATTAGTTCTCATTTACTGTTGCACCAGAACATTGATTGCTTATTTCTGTACTTCTTGTTCCCATTGAATATTCTTATTTTTCTTTCCAACTGATATAAGTTTCGTAGACATAATATACATAATTTGTTATTTTGTTTAGGCTTTTAAGTGTTTTCCAGCAGCATGTGTTGATTATTTTATAATTTTATGTTAGATTTTATAATTTCGGTATGGAAATGTCTGCTATTTTTTTTTTTTGGAAAATGTTTTTTTTTTTTTTTTTTTTAATTTACTAATGTTTTTTGCTTTATTACAGCATTGGTTGATATGACACATGGTATTGAAGATGAAATAATGACTGACATCTATGCTATAGGATTTGAAGAAATTGTTGACTTGAATGCTGGAAATATCATGGCTGCAAGGTAATGGCAATTTACCTACTAAGTCTTCACTTTACAGCTGTGTTGGGAGGGAAGGGAATAATACAGAAAAAAATGTAGTCAAATATAATCTTGAAAAACATTGTGCTTGAAGTGTTCAGCAGTTAATTGTGAATAAAGTTATAGCAAATTAAATGTAATTTTATCATCATTTACCAATCTGAGACTAAGAATTTTAAAATTATAATACTAATGGGCCCGATATTCTGACTACTACCACATCAGTATTTTAAGGGATATGGGAATACACCTTATGAGCTGTGTGCTCTCAGAATGTGTAAAGAAAATTGAATTTGTTAAAATCATATTTAGTACAACTAAATAGGCATTCATAAATTTAATTCAGCAATCTTTTCTCCAGTTACAGTACATTTGGTTTTTGAAAAATTGGTCTTTTAAAGATAACAGTTAAGGCCACTCCTTACTTGAAGCTACGAACCAGCTGCAAATGTAGTTGGTAAAAGTGGCATTATGTAACTTATTGAATTCATGGGGAAGGTTCTTGAAGATGCCAGTAGGAGTGCTCAGATGAATACTTAGTCGTGTATCAAAACCCCAGAGGTCGGAGTGAGTGCAGGGATGTATGTTGTTTCTTTTCATGACAGCAGCATGGTGGGAAGATTGAGAATGTCGGTGAACATAGTAGGGGGAGTTGTCTCTCAGGAAGGATTGTTGAAAATTTGAGTGTGTTGGAGGCATTCAGATAACTACCAGTGAATGGTACACATTTGGCAGTGTCTGCATTATAAGATTTGCAACATATAGCAGAATTGTTTGGGTGTTCAACCACTACAATTTCACTCTAAATGTAAGTTGATGAATGTTACGCCATACTGCTATAAAATCTTTTTTAAACCTCATTGCACTTGGGGGCTGTGGTTGGCACAGTGACTAGAGCACTCTCCTCCCACCAAGGCCATCCAGGTTCAATTCCTGTTGGCGTTGGTCCCATGATTTTTGCATGTGGGAATATTCCTGGACGATGCCAATGATCGACTGGTTTTCTCGGGGATCTCCCATTTATTGTGCCCCTTCATTCTAGCGCTGATCCATACGTCATGTCACCCCTCACCAGCGCTTAAGATCTAGATGTTATGTGTAGACCAGAACACTTCACTCATTGTACTTTAAAAATAGCGTAACACAGCTTTCTATAAAACATGAATTAGATTGCAGATGTTGCATATATAGGCCTCAATGCAGACATAATACTAACAAAGATATCACACACTCAAAAGATATTTGGCATTTTGTACTGAAAATTATAAAATAAGCTTCCATGTATAGATATGATGATTTGCCACATAAATGGAACTTAATAAATGTGCCATTAAAGGAAAGTCCATTTTTATAACTGCGGTTTTATTAATGAGAGGTAGCCAGAATGAAGCCCTTGTTGCTGTTGTTTTTAACGTACCATGTTTTCAGAATCATGCTGAAAATACCCAACTGTCTGTGAGCCTTTGTGCACTTATATGTGTTATAAAATAGTATGCGGTTTTGAAAAATTTCACTAAATGTTTACAAGAGTACTTCTGTTATTTTAAAACCTATTGATCAACTTTTAGGCCAACGAGAGGGTGGATTGATTATGTACCTAAATGATAAGTAAGTTTCCTGTTATCCCCTGTTTTCCAATTATAAACCATTATGTAATTTTATAACAAATTGTTATCAATGATTAGTTTTTAAAAACAAACTAGAGTATTTTTTTTGGAAGTGTTTATTAACATAATAGGCAGGTACTTGAAGCAGAAAATATTTGATTTTAACCTTGGGACTGTCACCGCTTGTTGCCAGAATAGATACTTCAAACACACCTTTAGAGAAAACTACAGTAAAAAAAATTTTTTTAAATGTTGATTGATATTAAATGTAGGCAAATGAATTTGTTAACGAGTAGTATGATGTCTAAGCAATAACATTATGACAAGCCAAACCTAATGTTTAGAAACTCTTAACGGAGTAAGTTATTGAAAACATTGTTAAGGCAAGTTATATTTGTTAACATCATGCCATTTCTTAGCTACAATAAAGGTTTCATAACATAATTAAAGAGATTTATGAAACAAATACATAATTGAGGATTTAGAAAACAAAATAACACACATTTGGTTTTTATGCATTCTGGTGTTCTGTTGTCAGAAGGAATTATTTTTCTGAGTATGTACACAGTAAGGAAAAATGCAAAAAGAACACAGGTAACAATACATGTGTTATAAAATGTACAGTTCAACCATGTACTGAAGAACCTACAGTCTGCATGCAATTGTATAACTAGCACTTCAAGAAATGATGGGATCAGTCTCCCATCTGCTGAATTGATGCACAATGTCATTAACTGCAATGCGTGCTGGAACAGCATGATTATATAAATATATGAATAAACTAATTTTAGCACTTACAGTAAACAGGTAAACCAGTTTGTTATATTGGATAACACAAAAATTTGTAAGACATAATAGAGAACATCAGGAATTAAATTTCTTGTTAAAAAAAATTATTTTAATGAAATAATTGTTCATACCGAGAAATCTATATAATGGACAAATTTTTAACCTTCCTCATTGTCTAGAAACGTGTACAGATAAAATTGTGCAAGTTTTTTTAGCATAAATTTTAAAATAGGACATGCAAATAACTGGTGATCTGATATCAAAGAACATAAATCCTTGTTTCAGTAGTTTCTGTCCCCCAATTTGATAGTATATATTAAATCAGAAACTTTTTCAGCAAAAATTTTAAGAATGTCTGTAATGTGTATAATGAAACTCTTCGTGAACCTTCATTTAGTTTTTTTTATTATAATAATACATTTAAAACACATATGAAAAATGACTGGTGTTAACCTAAATTAATAATTTCTTTGAATAAACAAAAATATCAAGCAAAAAAATTTATTTTAATGCAAAATATATATTTTTGTAAGATAATATATTTAATACGTAATTTACAAACATTATTTTTTCAGTATTACATTTAGGAGAATACGGTTACTTTCATATTCCTTGATTCAATTGCTTTTATAGAACATTGAAGCATCTCATGCTTAGATTGCAGTATAGAGTTATAGTAACAATGATCTTAAAATTTTTGTATATTGTACAGTATCAACATGTGCATCAGAAAATATAGTTGTTTCATTAAGCGGTTAAATAAATTCAAGAACATAAAATTTATACTTGGAACTGTTTTCGTCCATCCTTAAATATACATAATTAGTTAAGAATCAATGGCAAAATCTTATTAAAATTTTTATGGTGCATAACTTTTTATATCTGGAAACCAAAAAAAATTACGGAGTGTAAAATATTTTTTTTGATAATTGTACTGAATTTGTTTCTAACCTTATGTACATATCATAACAAAATGAATCAATAAAAATTGGTCAGTCAGAAACTTTTTTTTACTATTGCAGTTCAATGGGGAATAAAAGCGACAAAGCTGTTCATAATAAGCTGAATAATTTTGGGAAAGCAATACCACGCAGTAGCTTCAACCATTTTCTTGTTTATAGCAGTGAAATACAGTGAACCCTCGATAACTCGGACCTCGATGTCCCGGACTTTGGACGACTCAGAGAGAATTTTGAAAAACGAAATTAATTTTAATGAAATTATTTTTTGGTAAAAAATCATAAGAAAATTGTGTCTGCCTCATTTAAATCCATCACATTTTATTAAAAAAAAAAAAAAAAAGAGTAATAAGCTCTAAACACAGTTGCTCATTGCTACTTAGCCTTTAAAAATCCCACCGTAAAATATGTGGCAAGTTCTGTGTGGTTAAATATTGCTAGTGAGGCGCGAGAGTAGATATGCAACTCAGCAGGCCGACCTCCCTTTTTTATCTTTCCTCCCTCTTCACCCCGCGAACCAGACACGCACGTGCATCATAAATATACATTTCAGAATGCTACTGGTAAATTGGACTGTAACTACAGGTCATAATGGCACCTAAAGGGAAATTTATTTTGTTCTGATATGTGCGATAAATTCAAGATTGCAAAACAATTTGTTCCGGACATTAACAAAAAAATTAGTAGCCATTCGTTTGTATTGCAATGTAGGCAAGGTGGTGAGAGGGTTTTACGGCCCTTTAATGATGTCTTACAAGCTGATGAGGGTGAAGTGAGATGAAAGAACAACACAACATTGATGCCCGAGCAAGGATTCGAACCCAGGGCCTCTTGAACCGTAAACTGGCACCTAACCCACTACGCTAGAGGCCGGCGCGGTGTCGAAAAAAACCAGGACTTAATAAATTACAAAAAAAAAGGGGGACAGAAAGGGGCATTTGCCCCGGGCCGCACATTCTAGAGGGCCTCGCTTTTGAACAAGTTAAATGGTTACAATGAATGGGCTTTTATTGAGTTCTATTAACGTTGATGGTATCTGAAATATATTTTAAGTTTAAAGTGTGTGTAAAGACGTCACTGATCTATGACAATGCAGGCAAGGTAAGGTAATATGGAGGGAGGCCTATAAGCGCACATTATCACTTCAACCACGGCCATGACTTCAAAAAAAAAAGGAGGATAGGTAGACTGAGATTTACGTTTCTTCTGGCCTCGTATTCTAACAAAGCCCTGATCGTTATTTCCCGATTGAGATATCAGTTCCGAGAAATTTAGAATAACCTCCAGGAAACGTTTGGAATGGTTGAATGGTACATATCTGGAGGAGACTGTAATCAAATAGTACATCAGTATACAAGAGATTGTGGCGTGATGTGTAGAATTGCAAGCCGCAGCTGACAGACTGACTAATCTCATTTCTGTTACATACAGTAATTTAGACACTTGTCCGATATGTAACAATTCATGGTCTTAAATGCATTGTTTTAATATTTTTTGTGCTTTACTTTCGGTTGTTTTTACTCCCATTTAACTCAGTTGAACATGATAAGAGTTTTATTGCTTTTTAGTGTGACGACTTGTGTAAGAATAAAGCTGTAAATTACATGTTTTATGATTCAGTTTATATGTATAAAATGAAATTTTAAAAATCCGAAGTGTTAAAATGAGTTCACATATTTCTGTACAGTGATCCAAAAGGATTGTTAATCACAGTACCGTATCTACTCTTGTATAAGAGGAAAAATATTTTTTTGTCTTCAGAACTTTAGGAGGTGAGAGTAGTTTTCAGGCTAGCAGCTGGCTGCAGACACTGTGACATGCTGATGTTAAGTAATTTTTTCATGTAAACATCTCGTGAGTTGCGTGTGGTCACGTGCGGTGTTTGTATTACTGTTGAGACTGTACCAGTTGACCTTGACTACTTCCGCTTGTGCTCTACCTCCCTAGCTTATCTCCAACAATTATCTTTCTCACACACACGCATATAGACTGTCGCCAGCCAGACGAGAGAAGGGGGTGAGAACTTTTATGTGGTAGAAGGGTGCCTTCGTGCCAGCTTCTAGCACAGATAAAAAAAAGATCAGCCAGAAGTAGCATAAAAATAAATAAAAAAGAATCTGCTGGCCCAGGTTGTTTGACATTCTTTTATAGTTCTCCACGTTAAAGTGATAATTTCCCTACGACCTCCTCCTGTAAATTGATACGTACAAAGCAGTATATATTGCCGCCTCTTTTGCTAGTAGCAATGATAGCGTACTGATTTCCTTACGTTTCTTGTAATTAATGACTGATTACCTCTCCTTCCCGGACACCCCTCGATAACATGGACAGCTTCGCCCCCCTTTTACTTAGAGTAATTGAGGGTTCACTGTATGTGGTATATTAGGTCACACACTTACACTGAAAAACCAAGGCATCTGTGGGTTGCTCGAAGTATTGCCTGTAGAGAAAAAAATTGTCTGGTATGTTTACTGTTTAAATGGTATGGTCAGTAAGGGATAGTAAATTAGATACAGGCTTCCTCTTCATTCTGTATTTTAGACTAGCTCAGAAGTGCACCCATGTCTTACTGTGACGTGATTTTTGAGTCCGGTGACTGTTCTCAAAACAAAATTTAATAATTAGTATGCATTATTTTTCTTCACATTTATTTGTATGGAAGGTTAAATAACCAAAAAGCCACAATATAGATAGACTATGAGGGAAAGAGCAAAATATTGTGTTGAACTACTCCAATACTTTTTACATATTATAAGCACAATTAAAGAAGCTTTCAAAGTAACTGGCTATTCCAGATGAAATATTGTGATCTTACGAAGAAACAACAGCAAAGTGATACTTTTGACTAACCTTCAAATTTGAAACCAAAAAAGAAAGAGAAACAAAATTCCTGTGCCATTATTTTTTCTGAAAGCTTACACTAGAACAATTATAAAAATATCTGTTGCCCAATTTGTTTGCAGGATTTTTGCTGTATTGTCAGTTTCAGGACCTAAATTACCTGGTTTTTGCTAATTAGTGTATTGAGGAAAATTATGTTACGTAATCAGCTTCAGTTCTATGTTTTTGTCCTTAAATAACAATGTAATATATTGTATAAAAAATTAAAAATTACTGAAGGTAAATTTTTGGTACCTGCTTTTGTTTAGGCTTTAGAAATAATTATCCGAAACATTGTGGAAAGGGCATTACAGTGAAATGTTTATACTCTTTTTTGTTTGATAATGTTCATCTCAATTTAATTTTTATTTTATCAAAAGTCAATAATGGTATAAAAAACAGTAAGATTTTCCAATTCCTACATAAAATTTCCTTTTTATCACCAATTTTAAATTAGGAAATGCAATTTAACATGCACATGCAGCATGCATGTTCATGAACCCTATGTAAATCACTTTGTTCTGACAATGCAAACTCTTTTCTGTTGAATATGTTTCCGCTCGTGCGTGTGACTGTAGGGTGCAGGGTATCATGGTCACCCTCTTTCCAAAATTTGCCATACCGATCAGACTGTGTGCATTCTGAAATAACTGTATTGTGACAGGAAATATGGAAGAGACTGTAAGAAACTACAATTGTCATATGTTGCTGGGATGCTGTAAATCAGTGTGTGTCAAATTATATCTTGTTTAAGTGCATCATCTATATTCCTGAAATCCAGTTTACAAGTTTTCAACTACAATATGCTTAACTGTTTCATATAACATCTTATTGTCGAGCAGAGGGTTCTGGGTAAATTGTTTCATGTGGTGCACAGACATGGGCAGATATTGTGTGAGGGACATCCCAGAGCCACGCTGATAATTGATAATGAAGGGCTGAATGCATAGGCTGGTGAGCTAAGCAGGTATCCGAGTGTTTTATGTGCACCAAGGTGACGGATGAAGAGAAATTCATCAGCAGTGTAATGGGAAAAGAAGGCCAAATTCTGAGATGAGAATGAATAAGTGTCCACTGGAGGACCGAGAGAGCAGCACACTATGAACAGCAAATTGTAATTGTTGAAATTTGAAACCCATTATAACAAACTTAGGGAGTAGTGTAACCGTCCCATGGTTGCTAACTGTCCAAATGTTCCCCACCAAAACAATACACTAACTAATTCACTAAAGAAACAACACCCCTTAACCCATACCTTAAAGACACAACACCCATACCCCATTTACATGGCTTAGATTTCTTTCTAGCCTGCCTGGTCTGCAGTGGAGATTCTGCTTCACCTGCTCTGGACCAACACTGGGAAGAGTTTGTGTGTTTCACTGGCATGGGTACACTAAATGCAAATCCTCTGAATTCTGCTTGCTCACCCAGAGATGGTGAAGGAAGGTTCAGTCATGCTCTCACCTCTGATTCAGTGCCTTGTATAGGCTGTCACTCACTTTGCGCAGAACAGTCATCTCCTCCTCCACACATTGCTCTTGGAGGCACTTCCACATCACACCCTGCTGCAACAGGTGTCTCTGTACCAACCTCATCCTCACTCCGTCACCTTGTCTGACAGTGGTCCTGTTACTTCAACAATGACTGCTGGTAACCGTGTTGGCCCCTGTCCCATCCTCCTGGCATAAACCAAATCTTGTTGTGAAAACTTCTTCGCAAAAACTTGACCCATGTTGTCCTCTTGCTTCTGCCTCATGTCTGCTGCAAAATCTGGATGTACCTTATCAAGGCATGTCCTTACCTGACGACCCATAAGCAGCTCAGCTGGGCTCGTTCCTATAGGGACAGACAGCATTATGTGCTGTATTAGCAGAAATCTGGCTAATATCTACGTCATGTCACTGCCGTTCAGTCATTTGAGCATTTATTATGCTGACTGAAATCTTCCTCTCAGCCTTGATGATAAATGATATGGTGCTACCTTAACTAGTATGATATTATTGTTGTTGGCAAAGGTGGTAAATGCAGTGGAAGCAAATGCTGTGCCATTGTCACTAACGATCACATCTGGGATTCCATGGGTAACAAATAGAGTTCTCAATGCTGTAATGACACCTCTAGCATTGGTGGATGTCGCTTGCATGGCGTGAAGTTTGGCAGCTCTAGCACTGCTGCATCATTTCTTCCATATCATTGTATAGCCTAGGCCACCACACATAGCTGCGGACCAAAACCGTCTTCCGTACTATTCCTTGGTGGCAGGCATGCTGTGTTCGTAGAATGTGATCATGGGCCTCTACTGGAATAACTCCCCTGATCCCCCACAACAAACATCCTCAATGTAGTGATAATACGTGCTGTCTCCTCACAACAGGATGGAAGTCCTACCCTAGCTTCTCACTTTGCCAACCCCTCCCCACCCATTTCCAAACTCTTTCCAGTGAAGGATCCTTCTTGGTCATGTCAACAATTTGATTTGGTGTACCAACAGTGGGATGGTGTTTAATGCTTCGGAAGCAATACTGTGCTGGGTACTGGCACCTCTGTCTCTGGTGTGGATCTTGGAAGGCGACTAAGGCCATCTGCGTTTGCAATAGTTGACCCTGGCTGGTATCATAGTACACAATCATACCCACATAGCATCACACTCCAGTGGAGCATTCTGGTTGAGATAATGTTTGAAATAACCTTGTCTTTAGTAAAGAGCCCTTTAGCAGTTAATGATCTGTATTTATCTCAGATGGTCATCCCTACACATTGTGAAACTTCTTGACTCCAGCGATTATACTTAGTGCCTCTTCGTCTATCTAGGCGTATTTTCACTCAGCAGATGTCATTGTACATGAATAAAAACAAACTGGAACTACTTCTCCATGTTTGTTTAGAAGACTCAGAACAGCACAGTATGGAGAGGCATCACAGGCTAAAATTAGCAGGTTGTTTTGCTCATAGTGTGCCACCAATGAGCTTGATGTAAGAAGAGCTTTGGTAGCTGCAAAAACTTTGCTGTGCGTGTCCATCCATTCCCACGGTACCGATTTCTGCAACAGCTTATGCAATGGACATTAGTCTGTTTGACAGAAATGAAGGTAGAACTTTAGAATTCCTAGGTATGCCTGTAGCTCTTCCATGTTGGATGGTGTTACTGCTTCATGTATGGACTGCACCTTGTCAGGTGTGGACCGGAGGCCATGTGAGTTTATCACATAACCAATGAAGGAAACTTCTGGAGCACTTAAAACACACTTCTCTGCCTTGAGAAGAATACCAGAATTTGTGAATTGATGTAGCACTTGTCGCACACTGATAGGCAATTCTTCCATTGATGTTCCCTTTATAAGCACATCATCAAAGTATAGCACAATATTGTCAAGACCAACAAGTATGTCCTCCATAAACCTCTGAAATTTTCCTGTTACTACATTTACTCCACACTGTAGATGGTTCACTTTGAAAGCTCTGTTGTGTGTGATTACAGTTTAGGCGGCTGCCGCTTCCTTATCAATTCGTAACTGTTGAAATGCTTGCGCCAAGTCAATTTTGCAAACACGTTACCTCCGCACAGTTTTTTTTTGGCAGCCGGTTGATGAGTTGTACAGGATATAAAACGTAATTTCATCAATTATTGAAACTCCAGCCCCCGTGTATAACTCAATCTTAACTGACTGGCCATCTATTATTAGGGGAGGGTAGGGATATGTGATCCCATGGTATACTTAATCCCCTCCTTTAATTTCCCTTCCCAGAAATTTTTATTTTGTTTTGTTCGCAGCATTGGGTACTTATAATTGCCATCAGTTAACACACCAAGTTTTATTGTGTTGTGATTGATATCTTGGAAATTGTGACAATATTTAGTTTTTCTTCTCGTGAAACATTTTTTTACAGTAAGTAAAATTTTTTTTATTGTTCACTCTCTAGATGCCAGACACTGTTTTAATATCTGTTGGACTATTTTTTGAGGTTGTGTATTTTACACTGCAGTTTTTTAAAATTCAATGTATTACAGGGAGAGTTGATCCCACATCTTGTAGTGAGTATTGATCCCATGATTAAGTCTCCCTTATTGATTTCCAATTGCAATAAAATTATGAGAATGATACAGATTTAGGCGTATTCTAAAAAACAGGTAGATCTATTTAAACTTTGTAATTACTTCCTGTGATAGACTTCAGTAGGCCCATTTTTGTGTTGTTTCAGATGCAAACTAAGCACAAACGAAAAAGTGGTGCAAAGAAGCGAGTACTGCCTGTTGTAATACTGTTGCAGCAGCTGTTGCGGCTGTGAAAGAGGGAGCATCCTTAATTGGCACTGCCAAGAAGTTTAACATCAATGTGATGATGCTCAAGAGGTGAATTAGAAGGGGAGAGGAGTGCTTGCCTGGATTCAAGAAAGCACAGGTTTTTACTGATAAAGAAGAGCAGCTTGCTGGCTATCTCCTCCAAGCATCACGCATGAATTATGGCCTACCACTGCTGAAGTTACGAGAACTTGCCTATGAATTCGCCCAAGCAAATAACAAGAAGACTCCCCATTCTTGGGAAGTAAGTAAAAGAGTAGGCCGGGATTGGACAAGAAGCTTCATGGAAATAAATAACTGTATCTCACTCTGAAGTCCTGAGCCGACCAGCTTAGCTCATAGCATAGCATTCAATAATCACACTGTGAGCAACTTTTTTGAGAAACTAAGAACTGTATTTGACAAGCATGTTTACACCAGAATAAGTTTGGAACCTTGATGGAACAGGTGTAATGACAGTTCACAAGCCTTCCAAAATCATTAGAGAGAAAGGTGCTAAACAAATAGAAAAAGTTACATCTGGAGAGAAGGGACAACTTGTTACAGTTTGTTATGCTGTAAATACGTGTGACAATCATGTTCCTCCCTTTCTTATTTGCAAGAGCAACTCGCTCATCTGGGTGGATAGCCAAAGAAAACTTCTTGAAGTATTGAGAAGATTTTCAGAAGCATTCTAACTGCAGCCTGGAGAACAGGCACTTGCTTATTCTTGATAATCATGACAGCCATGTCAATATAGAAGTAATAGACTTTTCTAGAGCCACTGTCTTGGTCCTGTTAACACTTCCACCACATACATCACATAATCTGCAACCATTGGATAGAACAGATTTTAGGCTACTAAAAACGCAGCTGACTGGATGAACACTCATCCAGAAAAGATCTTAATAATTTATGACATTGCAGGACCCCTTCGACATTCTTATCCCAAGGCTTTTTCACCAGAAAATATCCTAAGTGGTTTCAGTGTCTTTAATTTCCCAGTACAACTCTGACATTTTCAGAGAGGACGTGTTTTCCACAAGTTTGGTGACCAATAGGCCCGATCCAATGGGAGGAACCCTAGACCCTATGCTTCCAGAACAACCTCAAGCACTGCAACCTAGTTCACAGTCTAGATCACTAGTTCAGCTCCAAGAGTTGCCCATCAACAGTTCTGCATCAGCACCTATTTCTCCAGTGGAAGTTCGACCGTTCCCCAAGGCACTCCCTACGGCCACGATTTCAATGAAAGGCTGCAAGTAGGGTCTATGTCGAATTATGAATTTTGAAAGTAGAGCTAGAAGTTGAGCATTAAAAAAAGGCATCAAACATAAAAGTTAAAAAAAATAGAGAAATCTCGAAAATGAGCATATGTAACAAAAACAAAACAAGGGTAGAGATGTCAAAAGTTGATAGTTCAGAGCATCAAAAAATTTGGTAACCTAGCAGTGACAGTTTGGAAGAAATTTATTTACTGTCAACAATTGACATTTCTGAAGTAGAGGAGAACTTCTTTCAGGTGTGCAACCCAAAATTCGATGACTTTGTGTTGGTTAAGTTTGGTGGAATGAAAGGAAAGACATATTTTGTCGGAAATGTGACTGAATTTGACTTTTCATCCCTGGACATATTGATGAATTTTCTAAGAAAGGAAAGACACACGTTCACTATCCAGCAACGAAAGATGGGGGACTTGTGCCAAGGGACAGTATAAGAAATGTTTTGCCAGTGTCTTACATCAGACGTGGACTCTACAACTTCATGATAAAATTTCCCAGTGTTTTGTTTGGTTAATTGTTTTATTTAATCTTCTCAGTGTTTGCATAAAACCTTAACAGACCTTTCTATAGACATATGTTCATAAATATGTCAGATTTTGTTAATAAATTTAGAAAAGACATATTTTTTGGAATTACTTGTAAGTCATACCAATAAGTATCATGGATATTTGTGAACTCTTGATGATTTTTCATAAGAGACAATGTTCTTGTACCAAGGGTTGAGGTTAAAAATGTTTTGCAAATTATTTACTTCAGAATTGGACAGTGTTATTTTATTGTCAATACGATCAGTGTTTCCTTTGAAAAGTTTTTTTCGTGGTGTTATTTCATAATAAAATCATTAAATAATATAACATTTTTATTAGAAATTTGTTACTGGCAAAATATCACTATAGAACAAGTAAATTGCAAACCATGATTTACTACAATATATTAGGGAGACATGATCCCATTGGGATCAACTCTCCCAGCAAAGGGGAACAAGTCTCACTGAAGGATGGTCACTTGATCCCTTATGTAACATATCTTAAAAATGCTTCTGAGTTGAAAAAAAACTGAACATTTTACTTTCTAATACATGGTAATTCTTGTAAGAAAGTTGCTAAAATGAAATGTGTACCTTCGAAACCAAATCTTCTTTCGAAGGTTTAAACCGAATTCAATAAACCTAAAAAGGGATCAAGTATCCCCACTCTCCCCAACTGTTGTGCTTAATTCATCAGAGCCCTGCAACTGACACCTTCCAAAGATGGTAAACACCTGGTTCAGTGTCCTCTGTGGGGTAACATGTGGACTTACCTGCAGCTCTTGTAGTTCCTCAACTGTATTAACATTATCGTTAGGCTTTAGCCCATTTGCTTTGTTCCTGTATACCTTTTCTAAATGGGCGTTTTGTTAAAGAAAATAGCATTTTATATTCTTGAACGGACAAGCGGATTGCAGGTGTTGTCCACCACAACCATTACACTTAAACCCTTGACTGTATCTAGGTGTTGGTTTTGCCCTGCTTACCTGGTCGATTTCAGTAGTTTGTGGTACAATGCTGTGAGATGCCGCCTGCCCTATATAATCATTACTTATGGAATTTGATACTGCCCCACGAATGTCTCGAGTGTTTTAATAAGAAGTCTTGCAACTAGGGCCTTTTCTTGGGCTTGGGAGAATGTCAAAGCAGTTTCCGACAATAATTGATGCTGCATTATTTCATCTCTAATACTGCACAGAAATCGGTTCCGCAACGTCAAATCCTAATTATTCCCAAAATTATAATGTTCTGCTAACATTCGTAACTCCGCAATATATTCTGCAACACTCTCATCATCATGCTGATCGCAGCAATAAAATTATTGACGTTCAGCAAACGCGTCCCACCCTTGCGGATTCATCACGTTGAATTCTTCAATACTGCTAACAAGGAAGCTATTGTGTGATGAAGCGAATAGCTTGTTACTTCATTACGGGACACACGATCCCATTCTCGTCGCCAGTTGTTATGTTTGTTGTTTGTAGGTACAATTAACTGTGGGACTCATGATGACATTAGTGCAACATTTACTCTATCAGTGTAAAGATCTACATTCACATACAAGAACTCATGCATCCACTTCCTCGGTCCATTGCCATTTTCCACACTCTCCAGTGACACCATATCTTTACTACACAGTTGTGTAATGCTCATGCCGTCGCATGGTTCCCAACTGTCCAAATGTTCCACCAAAACGATACATTTACAACACCTCTTAATTTATACCCTAATGACACAACAGTGATCAAGTTTTTTTTTTCTGAAAGAAAAATAGAAATTACTAGTGATGGTATATCAGAAACACAGGCTGGGAAGTGCATTTCAAATGGGGTTAATAAGTTGTGATTAAAATTGAAAATGGTCACCTAGCAGACAGACAAAAGACTGAGATTAATACCAAATTTGATTAAATTAAAGATTAAATTGGTACAGGGAGTTGTAAAGTGTTCCTGTAGTAACAGAAAATAAATTATGTACATGTATTTAATGAGATACAGAAGGAGAATAAGGTGCAGAAGGTATGTAACTAGTGGCAGAAAATTGTCAGAGGTAGTAAAGTCAAGACTAAATTAGGGAGGCAAGATTGATATAATATTTTACTTATTGTTAAAAATATGCAGGTGAAAAGAACGGTGTGCAAAAATTATTTAAGTTAAGGTTACAGAAAATGGAACTGGTTTTGAAGGGTGTGAGTAAACAGTGATATGTTTTGTGTAAGTTAGATGTTTGTAAAAAATGAGGGTTAGAAATGTGCCTAGGAAAATATAACTAGGAAAATAAAAGAAAACCAAATCTTGCTATAGGACCTAGCCAACAAATCATCTCAAATCAAGGGACTAAAAGAAAGGAAATGGAGTTAAGAACATGTGAAAATGGGGATTAAAATCATGGCTGGAAGGGCAAGGAGACTTACAGGCCTAACTAGAACTAACTGTAGTAAGGCTTAGGAAGTTGTACAAAATAAATTGAAAATTAACTGTTGTAATTTTGTTTGGAGTACTGAGAAGGTACAGGCTGAGGAAACTGGAGGAACTGGAACTCAGGACAGTGCCATGTAGGCTTCTAATGTAAATTTGTGTGAAGACTTTTGAGTATTTAATGTGTCATTGAGAGATTTGTTCAAGGTTAAACAAATTTTAAGTACCATTGACAAAATACATTGTAATTTTTTCTAGAATTTGTAAATATATTTTTAAGTACTCGCCAAGACAAATTTTAATGCATTCGTGCAGATGCATGCATTACTAACCTGCACAATGTCCTTGTAAATTATTCAACAGAGTAAAGGAAAAAGCAGATGTATTTATTCATTTTACTGTTGTAAATATCTTTGGTATTAATTCAAAGTTTCCTCAAAACAATCATTTTATGTTTAATACAATGCAAGTTAATTATTGTAAAAAAATTTACAAATGATTGCACATGAGCATAGGTAAAAGTAGCATACAGGGCAGACAGATAGCACAACTTGTACTCATTCTACAAGCACTTAAAAGGCTTCCAACTCTACCAATGGAAACAAATATTCATTAACAGACATGTATATTGATCCAAAAGGTACAAAATCAGAGTACACTTCCCTTCAGTTACACGTCCGAAACACTTTAAGCTGACAAGACACATTCAAACCATGGGCAATGGCTTGACAAACACGGGAGGGGAAACAGAAATAGAACATTATAGCAGCTCTCTTGCCCTGGCAATACGGCCTTTAAAAACATTTACGTCCAAGCATCCATCAACAACTGAATAAAGATTAACCTGTAAGGTAACACGGCCACGAGCAAGCACACGTACCAACTCAGAAACACACATTCTCCAGATAACAACAGGATTTGCGATATTAAATACGAAGGTTTAAGTTAAAACGAGACATGCAAACTAAAAAAATGTGCTGCTGGACTTTTGACATGAGATACATGACAAAATACTCTTCACTAATTTAGCAAGGGGCTTCTGGCCATTTCAAATTAAATACAAGACATGGCACTTCGGACAGAGATATATTGGAATAAGAATTGAATTACTGGATGAGAACCGAGTCCTTGCTGGTGGCAGTGACTACTTGGCGATCAACTCTTTGACCCTGAGCAGAGTTATAACATTTACGTCACTACGAATTCTTATACTGTTGCAACTTGACTATTGCATTGTTGGCCATCTCAAATAACTGCAAATAGGTGTACTGGTAAGACTTTATGATGATCAACTCTTTAATCCCCGAGACACTTGAAATTGTTAATGTAGCTTCTGAAGTATCTTAAGAACTGGTTGAGTCTATCCACACTAAAGATAAACGTAGTATCATTGCAATGTATATGGGTTAACTAACTAGTCCTGCTGGCTTTTGTTTCCACAAAGTTGTCCTGAAACTCAAGTAAGGCATGGAGAAGAGAAGTTTTGGTAGGAGTGAAGGATTCACCATCAGGCAAATTGATGATAGGTATCGCAGAGGGCAGCTAGCGGACATCAACTCTCTGTGTAGGACTGTTTTGTGTGGGGCTGGGGCACCTTGCGGACATCAACCACCAGCGTGTATTGTAGGAAGGTAGGTATGGATAGGGGGAATCTGTTGGCACCTTGCAGATGTCAACCGTTCGGGAGGGTGAGTGCCAAGATGACCCGACAGTTAGGCTGTGTCCCTGACGACTGAAGAACACAAGCGTTTAAAGGGAGGAAGGCACAACGAGCCATCGTGTGTGTGCACATGCACTATCTGGCAAATTTTTCCCTCCCTTCCACCAGTGCCTCTCATCCAGACAACCACCCCTCAACTCTTTGGTCCATAACCCCCATCCTCCCCCGTGGCTGGTGGTTAAAGTCGGGAAGCGTACGTTTCACACATGATGCAATTAGCACCAATGGCTTCAGCGCATGCTTGTGACTACTAGCCATTAGCGAGAACAATTTAACTAGGTCTGCAAACACATTGTTTTACGTTTGCAAAATATATAAATAGAACATATTAAGGCATTTTTTAAATTCTGTAAATTAGAATAAAAACGTATGTTAGACTAATGTAACCTAAACTAATAAAACTGAAAGTAACCTACATTGAAAAAAAAGCTTTTGTACCTCCTGCTAGCTTCAGAAAGGTATGACGCTACTTGTATGTAAAATAAGTGAAATGTAGGTTCCCAACAAAGTGACACGGCATAGCAGATGCCTTCGTGAGTCTACGCATGTGCTACAACCAACTGACTTTCCCTCAACTCTCCAAGCCTCCAAACATCTTCCTCCTCCTCTTTTTCTCTGAATCATGAAACTTTCCTTCAACACACTGATGATGTGTTTGTTTTCTAAATAAATAGTTTAATTACTAACAGAAATTGGCAATAATGTTGTCTGTAACATAAAGAAAAGCTTTATCAGATAAAAAAACACAAAATAAAAATACTTTTAAACATCTTTAACTACAAAATAAATAATATAGAAGAAAAAACTTACATTTTACTATCGGTGCTGCTGAATCTAATGCTGAGGATGCAAAAGAAAACCTTAGTTGTTGTTGTTGTTGTTGTTTTTTTATTTTAATGGACACACCAAAGTAGTGATTATAACTGGGTCTTTGACGAACTGCCAATTTCTTGCAATATTGCTCCGAGTTTGTGGTGAAGTGAAGGGACAGGCATATTGCATGATGGTTCGTCTAGTATTGGAATATGCTTCAGCAGAGTGGGATCCGTACGTGTTGGTGGAAGAGCTAGAGAAGGTGCACAGAAGGGCAGTGAGATAGGTGATGAATAAAGGGAAAAGTCAGAGTCAGGCTGGTGAGGAGGAAAGGAACTTCAGGCCTAAGATGACAGTGAAAGAATTGGGATGGAAACCGCTGACGGACAGGAGGAGAATGGAAAAACTGGTCAGGTTGTATAAGGTGGTAAACGGGGGAGAAGGGAGGATGGAGCTGTTTGCAGGCTAAGTAAGGGAACTTTTAAAGGGAAAGAAAATAACAGTGAGAAGATTCAGAGGTTGTGGAGGAGAACAGAAAGGAGTAGACAGTCAATACTTGGTGAAGAAGGTGAGGAAGTGAAATGCACTGTGGGAGGAGTTGATGACTAAGGAAGGATGGAAGATTTAGGAAGTGATTGGATGATTTGTGCTGTGGGAATAGGGATTTGGTTAATTCTGTTTCCTAAAAGGCAACAAATATTAATTTTTTGCATATTTGCCACAACGTAATATATTAATATTTTTAAAATCTTTAATGTTATTTTTTTTTTTTTTTTTCACAAGGGAGCTATAAATGCTGGCTGGATATGACTAAATTATATTTCCAGTACTACTTTCACAAAAAATGCGTGGTGCAATAATCAAGGCAAATGGGGTCATTCCAGCCTTTGAAACCCTTCAGCTCATTTCACGTAACTTAGCTAAAGTTATCGTTGTTACCCGAAATTGTCACCATACAAGAAAGTATGTCACAGAGGTTGTTACTAAGTGATTTTGTTAATAATTAGCCTACATAACACTAATTTTATTTAAGTTTAATTCCTTTAGAGTGCAAACATGCATTTGATACTACCTTTACAAAGTAGGCAACATTGTTATAATTACTTGATATTTACATAAAAGAATCTCCCAGTATTTGGTAAATTTAACTGTAGTTTGTTTATCATGTGCAAATTTTTGTCATATAAATACTATAACACACAATATTTCGCTATTAAAACACTTTCTGCATGTTGCTTACATACTTTCTTATGGAAGAAACGTATTTGTTTTGTGTCAATTTACTGCTACCACCATTAGTTCGCAAGCTGCTGCGAGCTTCAGTGAGCGAGTCAAAATTATTGGGGTGTTTGCCAAACCTAACTTACATGACCGTGCCTGAGACTGTGTTCCATTTGGCAGTTTTTGTTTACAAAATGATAATGTTACCCAATTTTGTGCATAAAGTCTGTGACCTATTTTGGTGTTTATTATAATGTAAACTACAGAAGATTACAAATTAGCAATTATTAAATTCTAAACCCCGAATCTCCGCCATATTGCAATTAGCAGAAAATAGTCATAAATATTTCAATTACATTTAACAAATAAAACTGTTTACTGCTTAAAAATTCTTTGTTTAGCATTCATAATTACGGCATAATTTAGTGTTTTATAATTCATATACGCGCAACATCATAACTAAAATATTCTCCAGTTTCGACAATGGGCAGCAAGGCAAACTGCCAATATCATACAGTTGAGGTGTTCTAATTGCAAGCTTACCAAAACCAAAACTTGAAACCCCAAATAACCTCAGAGTAAGTTTAAACACACCCTCTGCCATTAAATGAACATAAAACATACTCTTTGTGATAGGACTATAACTTAATACTGTTATGAAATAACACAGATGAAATGCTTATTAACTACCTACAGGAAGTTGAAGATTATTATCTGAAAATTGAATTAAATGGCATTCTAAAACTAGGACCAATGGAAACTGTAAAAAATAAATGTTGATTTATGTTTGTACGTATTTTTTATGATGCTTACACTAACTAATAATATTGTTTATAATTTGCTTTAGTATTCAGGAAATGCAAAGTGGATGATTACGTAAATATTGACATTTTACAAGCAAACTGTAGCAACATTACACCGTAGTTAGTACCCACTTGTGCTCCACAGATAGCTTACTTATCTTACTACTAGTGTTCTGACTTGTGTATTATTGGTGCAGGTTAAAATGATGATGATTTCAAACATGAATCAATGTTTACTTAACGTAACATACATAAAATAATACCTTGACATGGAGCACAAGAGGGGACTTCCTTTGTGCAGTGTTGTCCCATTGTGCATGTAAATTGTCGTTGTACAACATTTTGCCACAAAAAAATTTGTCTCCAATTTAGCCTAGGGTTTGCGTGATGAGCTTATTTTGCACTTGTTTTTGGACATCCTGTATAGTGATAATTTTCTGGTTCACATAGGCCTACATTGCTTACTGGTTCATCTATTTTAACACTATAAGGTATTTTTAACACATGTGCCAAATGATTCTATAGTTTATGTTTACTTGAAAAATAATGTAATAAAAATTTTTTACCAGGGTAACGAGGCAGTTGGGCGAGTGAAGAGACTTTGTTGAGCGCTTAACATCTAGGTCTTTAACGCTAGTGAGGGATGACATAAGGTGAGCATGAAGCAATGCTGGAATTAAGGGGTTAGGATACAGGAGATTCCCAAGAAAACCCGCTGACTAACAGCATCGCCTTACACAATTCCCACATACAAAAATCTGGTGATCAACCCTACCGGGAATCGAGCCCTGATTGCCTGGGTGGCTGGCAAATGCTCCAGCCACTGCTCCAACCCTGGCCTCCATTACAGTCAGGGCCTGAACTACACACTTTAGTTTATTTTAATTGTATTAAATTTATATCATGTGAGATTATAATTACATACAAAAACTCTAAAGTACATTTTAAATTTCATACTTTATTCTTGTGGCTGTAGATGGCAAAATGTTTCTTTAAGTCTGCTTTATTGATTCACAACTTTGCCATCAGATATCAGCCACTTTGTATGACAGCTCGATGACATTTTCAATGTACAGTATGTACATACATTAAAGCAACTGCTTTGCTATGCAAATATACCCTAAGCTTTAAAATATTTTAATTGTGTAATGAAAGATACGTTTCATGTCAATGTAAATGTTGTATTGTTATGTCCTTAGACTGTAATTAAATTACTTATATAATAAAGTCAATAAAATATATATATTGATAACTTACTACAAATGTGAAACCGTGCTGGCAATCGAAAACAATGTATAACATTTCTAAATAATATTACTTAGGAATTCAGCAGTATGCCCAAAAGAGTTTGTGAATAACATTTAAAAAATAATAATTAATTTTTTGCACTTATTACTTCAAAAACCATTATTAAATATGTGGCAGGTCACAAGAAATGGATCCTTAACTTCCAGTACCTTGAGAGTCATTTTACCATGACTTATCAGAGTAAAATAATCTTTGACGTCTTGGAAGTTAAGGTTTCTTTTCCCATGACCTGTCACATATTTGTTAACTCTGTAACAAGGAACAACCTGGTACAAAAATTTTATTATTTTAGATAACATACTGAGTGAGTAACATATTTTGATCAATGCTCAACATTAAAGCCTTAGTGCTAGTGAGGGGTCATGTATGGAGCAGTGCCAGAATGATGTGGTGAAGGAAATGGGAGATACCAGAGAAAACTCGCCGACCAGCGGCATCGTCCTTCACGATTCCCACATGAGAAAATCTGGGGACAGATCCTGCCAAGAATCGAATGCATATCGCCTTGGTGGACCCTAACATATTGAAAATATATATAATATATAAACAACAAGCATGTACAGCTTTACAAAGCAGTGTACAGGGCTCCACGATGAGCAGTTTGTTTTAAAGTAGGGCACTTGTGTTCCATAGGGTCTGTTAATGTCTGGAAATTACGAACATGCACTACAGGATATACTTGCACCACGCGCTGTGGGCCCAGCTTTAACTGACATGCTGTTCAGCTGAATGGAGTTTGTTCAGACAATAAATCCGGCAGGAAATTTTTAGGAATTGTTATGGTCAAGTTGTTTCAATGGTCACAATTCCAGAGGCAGGTTACAAATATTATGAGAAAAATTATAAAATTGCCAGTAAAAACACTGTATCATAAACTGAAGTTTATGGCCAAAAAAAAAAATAGTATTATTCTTATTTGTGCATTACTGTAAATGAGTTGATTATTGATAGCAGTTCATAAAAGGAAGAAGTTAATTGCTTCAAAATGAAACATGTTAATTTGAAACATAAGTGTCCTCTATCCGATTGCTCACTTCGGAGCTCTGTACATTAATCTGTATAGTTATAATCACTTATCATTATCACTGTCTGGGAATTTATTGGTCAGTGTGTTACCAATGAAATATAGGTATCTTAGCTGTGTTATATTTGTTGAATAACTTTTGCAGCGATCTTCTTATATGCTCCATCACTCCATGCCTCACAAAGATTGTGCCATGTACTTGACCACACATTCTTGATACCAAACTTGTCGATATCCACTTGTAGGAGCTGCATCTTTCTTGGGTGTCTTTAGACCTTCTATGATTGACATTTATGTTCCTTTGAAGAGCTGTTTGTTGAAAAATAGCTCTCATCCTTTAGATAAGTGACCAGTGGGAGTGTACGTCCTTCTTTCACCTGGCCTAACTTATAACTGCAATCTATTAAGCTTTGCGAGGCATATCCCTAACTCGTCAGATTTCGCCGTCTTGTTTTCAGTAATGCCTAATATTCTAAAGTTGTTCCTTCCCTGGTACTGCTTCGGTACATTGTTTTTATTTCCCCATTCAGGTCACTAAATTGCTTTATTAAAACTTCATGCTGACTGTAACACACCCTAATAGCATTTTCTCGAAGAACAATTCTTCTCAATTTGACCTACAAAGAAGCAACCTAATTGTTGGCATTATGTTAGGAAAATATGAGAGTTATTTATGTGTGTGTGTGCACACATGCGCGCATGCATGCATTCCTCGCATTGCAAAAGGACCTCGCAGCACCGCTCTCAATGCATGCAATGGTCCCCTCATCATAATACGAGAAGCTTACGCACACACACACACTCACTCACTCACTCACTCACAACTTATACAAATACAATAAACCCTAGTTTTATCGGACCTCCATTCAGCGGACTTCGTATTTAACGGACAAAATCTGGCAATGCAAAATTATTCCACCGTCAGGCCTACTTGTCACATGCAACACAACACCTACCTAGTTATTGTGCTTTTGTGTGACATCAGGTGCATACATGGATAGCCGTGTAAGATGGTAGACAGAGCTATTTTTAATCGTGCATCGGGGTATGTGTCGTGTCCTGTCAAGAATGATAGTTTACCTGCGTTTTTTACGGAACTGTAAGATCAATAGCGCAAGACCTTCCTGGTTATTGTGCTTTGGTGAGTGACATCAGGTACGTGCACAGATAGCCGCGTAAGACGGTAAGCAGAGCTTGTTGCTCATCAGTGTTTTGACATGGCCAGACAAAAACGACTGTCGTGTCTACTTGAATTTTTTACGCAGTTGATGTACGTGTGCGATAAAGATTATGCATTTTTAAAAATGAAATGGCGTCTGGAACAGGACAGAAAAGAAGTAGAGTAACTTTGACATCATTAAGAAAATTTGAACTAATAGAAAATTTAAGAGGCCGGTGTTTTGGTAGCCAAGTGTTGTGATGATTATGGTGTCAAGAAACAAACTGAGTCGGACATTTGTAAAGCATAAAACTAGCTAAAGATAAAGCATAAAACTAGTTAAAGAGTTATGTGTTGAATTATGATGTTGAACAAAAAAATGGGCACTGTTGGACGCAGGAAACACGTGAAACTTGCTACCACATCTTTACATGATGAGGCAGTGTTTGTTCGTCAACAGTCGTGGGGTGTAAATGAGTGAGGTGTATAGAGATTAAATCTACTGCGGACAAACTAGCGCAACACATGCCTTTCTCACGCTCACCATTTCCGTCCCTTGCTCTTTAGAAACTCTCAAGGATGGCGGTTAGATTATTATCTGACAGACACTGTATACGATACTGCGTCGCGATGCAGACAGCGGTTGTTTAGATGGAAATTTTTTAATGCATTTAGTAATTTACCACTTTACCGTGAAATACAAAGCAGTAGCTCAAGTTCACGTGTCACATGTTACCATGTAACATAACATGAAACCAAGCTGATAGCAAGCCGCTTCCTGTCCCTCTCCTTCTACTCTTACCCCGCCCACCACCCGTGGTTATCACAATGAGCGGACAAAGCGCATGCTTATCTTTCTACTCCCGCCAGTCAGCACAAACATTCCCCCTTGCCCTCTTCCAGCAATTTGACCACAACAAACATTTTGCGTTACTACGCGTATCACACTGCTATAAATCTATCGGCTTGTCTATTTTCGTGTGCCGATTTTGATACTTTGCGATGTACCGGACATCTGATTTACCGGAACACACCTCCTTCCCAAATAGTCCGGTAAAACGATGGTTTATTGTATATAAATGTTTTACTGATAAATACAAATTAAAATATAACTTAGTTATGTTGAATATACAGGATGAGTGTGAATTTGACGGACAAACTTGGTGGGGTGATTCCTTACGTAAAATAAGGTAGGGTTTACATTTGACAATTGTCCCGAAAGTGCATATGAAGGGTGTTAGGAGCCCTTGAAAATGTGCTTTCAAAATTGATTATAATTAAAATATCGAACAACGCTGGAGATGTAGCAACAACAATGTGGACATGTTTTGGGCTATAATAAGACGTCTGACCCCAACATGGTAAGATGGTACAAATCATCCCCCTTCATGGACAAATGGCATATTTGAAATTTCGATCGCATGAAATTTGGTAGCCGTAACGTTTAATCATAATTTGACCATTGTTTATGAAAGAACATGTTCAAATCAACAAAAAAGGTCGCCTTAGTACAAGACCCTTCGGCCAACCATTTCCCCAGAAACAGCGATGTAAGTGACGGAGGGTGGAGTGGAGTGTCGTTACCTAACGCCTGTGCGGATATGTAACATGTCTTGCACCGCTACCACAGAGCCATACTGAGCATTAAATTGTTCAAATGTGTCCGCCTCCTAGCAAGGTGATCCAGTATGGGAATTGTGGTGGACAATGCTGCTGGTTGGAGAGTATTTTGGGGATCTCTCATTTCCCTCGTTGCCCTACATTTTCCCACAAGACTGTATCCGCTAAGAGGCTTCCACATTTGTCCACTTCTTCGTTTTGTTACATGTCAGATAGTACGTGGAGTCAGTAAAAAACAACAGGTATTTTGTAATTCCATTTATTTACACATTACACATCTTACAAAAAAGGCTCGATGCAATGGCCATCATGTTCTACGCACAGTTCGCAACGACGCACCATGTTGTGTCGAACACGTTCAAAGACACCCTGCATGCCGGAAATGTTGCCGGTAGCTGCGATGATCCGCCCGACAAGATCTTCTTCCGACTCCACCGAGGTCTCATACACGATACTCCGCATGAGCCCTCAGAAGAAAAAGTCCAGCGGATTAAGGTCGGGTGATCGTGCAGGCCAGGCAATGGTTCCACCGTTGCCGATCCATCGGTTAGGGAATCTGTGGTTAAGGTACGTGCGGACGATATGCACACGATGGGCTAGGGCACCATCATGCTGTAACCACATTTGTTGTCTAGCTTGCAATGACACCTCCTCTAATAACTCTGGAAGAGGTTCCTGCAGGAACACGAGATATCTGTGGCTGTCCAGACGGGGTGGAAGTATGTATGGGTCGACTAATACATCACCAATGATACCGGCCCACACATTGTCACCGAATCGGTGTTGGTGACTACGGGTAAATGTGCCGTGTGGATTAACATCTGACCAGAGATGGCTGTTGCGCGAATTTAAAATGTCATCCCGCTGGAAGAAAGCCTCGTCGGTAAACAGTATGTTGGCTTCAAACCCACGTACTTCTTGTCTGTGGTGAAGGAACCACTCTGCAAACTGAACTCGTCTGGGATAGTCGGCTGGCCCAATGCTGTGCACACTCTGCAAATGAAATGGACGCAGCATCTGTTCGTGTAATATCTGTACAACAGTACACTGACAGACGTTGAGCATGTTCGTGACAGTGCGTGTACTGATGGTGGGATTGTTTTAACCATTTGTAGCACTTCTTCTTCTAACCTTACAGTCCTGACATGGCGCTGACGTCCAGCATTCCGTCTCCCCACATCGATGGTGCCATTTTCTCGCAACAACGGTGCAATGACGTAAACGTAGTGTGATGAGGCTGCCTTCTGTCCGGATATCGCTCTCTGTACAAGCATTGTGCTGCTTGTGCATTCGCTCCCACAGCACCATACACGAGATGCATGTCTGTGAGTTCTGGTCATGAATACCGCTCCATAACACCCACGAGTACTACTGCTACCTCCAACAGCTTACAGAGAAATGGCAATTATTCAGCGCAGTCCCAACACATGTACAATCGTCAACTGGCATTGCACTGGACGCCACAGCATGCCGTTTGGTGTGTGGAAGGAGTAGCAGTGACATTGTCCACCACAATTACCACATGCGAATATCCAGGGTGACCCCATTGAGGATCGAACCTGGATCACCTTGCTAGGAGGCGGACATGTTTGACTGATTTAATGCTCAGTATGGCTCTGTGGTAGCGGTGCAAGACATGTTACATATCCGCACAGGCGTTAGGTAACGACACTCAACTCCACTCTCCGTTACTTACATAGCTGTTTCTGGGGAAATGGTTGGCCGAAGGGTCTTGTACTAAGGCGACCTTTTTTGTTGATTTGAACATGTTCTTTCATAAACAATGGTCAAATTACGATTACATGTTACGGCTACCAAATTTCATGCGATCGAAATTTCAAATATGCCATTTGTCCGCGAAGGGGGATGATTTGTACCATCTTAACATGTTAGGTTCAGACGTCTTATTATAGCCCAAAACATGTCCACATTGTTGTTGCTACATCTCTAGCGTTGTTCGATATTTTAATTATAATCAATTTTGAAAGCACATTTTCAAGGGCTCCTAACACCCTTCATATGCACTTTCGGGACAGTTGTCAAATGTAAACGCTACCTTATTTTGCGTAAGGAATCACCCAACCAAGTTTGTCCGTCAAATTCACACTCACTCTGTATTGTTTTTCTCTCCAGATTTTTTTTATGTAACCTGCTAACTACTGTGATGTTCAAATGATTCATGCAGTTGGAAATTAATGGATACCTTAGCTATTAATCCTGACAGAAAATGTGTTAGTGTAATTTGTCCACAACTTATTCAGATTTATTTTAATTTTTGTAATTAGATTGAAATGTACATTTCTATAAAGCTGTAAGAAGAAAATATTCATATTTACCATTTAATTTTTAAAAAAATTAAAAAAAAAAAATAATTTTAATTTGAAATCAATAAATTTTTTTCAGTTCCGAAAATGCCAAAGCATGGGGTGAAGAATTGCAGAAAGTGCTCTCTAGAAATCAGCAGTATGTGATGATTACATTTGTTCAATTGGTTGGTGTGTGTTTGTACCTGTTTGTTCGTCCTGAGCACACACCTTACATTAGAGATGTAGCTGTTGATTCAGTCAAAACTGGCCTCGGAGGTGCCACTGGTAAGTGTAATCTGAGTACCATTGTTTACGTTTTTGTGGCTGTGTTTTTGTAGTGCATGACAGCACTAATACATATAAAGTATATGTAAAATAGCACAGTCATACTTATTCTGACAAGTCTTGGAAATCTTTAAAACTGGTTTGTCCAACACAGTTTAAAACTCTTTTTCTCCTCCAATGCAAAATCAGTTGAATGAAAATTTTGAGTTTTATTATAATTTCTACTGGTTGATGTTTGTATTCACATACATTTAGTAACCCATCTTGATGTCCTATTCATTGGCACTTAAATTTTGATTATGGTCACTTTTTGGTATTTGTTTTTAGATTCATAACTGCATTGTAGTGCTAATTTTTCACAGTTATGAATTTAAAGCTTGGCTTGCTACCTGATACTCTTAGTTTTCTTCATGTTTTTTTAATTTGTATAATATCTGTAACATATTTATGTTTGAATATATATTATAATTCAAGGTGTTGAGTCTTGCTGTTGCCACTCCAAAATTATTCTAAGCTATGTGTGTGCGTTCTTATAACAGTGTATTTTTGTGAACATTTATGTTAAATATTATTTATTTGGTTTCTTAAATCAGTTAACATTTTTCTTTTAATATTACATTTGTATCATTTCCTGAAGCAGATTTCACCAGTTCAGTTTAATGTAATTTCAGTTTTGTTCATTACGTATATCCAGCGATGATGTACTCTTGTCAACATATAAAATGTCACCTCTCTACAGTCAAGGTATTATTGCCCACGTCCCCTTTACGATATCTTCAGCAGTGTATGTACGCACCAATCAAAATTGCGACAACCCAATGCGTTCTTATAGACCTTCTCTTACCTTTCTGGAGGTGCAGGTTCAAATCCAAGTAATGAAAAATAATAAATTTTTTTTCAAACAAAGAATATTAAAATGACTGAGAACATTAAAAACAAAGAGGTTATTATCAAAAAACCAAACTGTAAAGTCACGTTTATTCCTACTATTGGTTAAAAATCTGAAAATTGATTGTCATTTGTTTACAAGTATATGGTATCCATGCAGTATTCATTTAAGATCAAATTGTTAACGGGTACTTACTTGAAGTGAATAAACTAAAGAGTTGTAACTGGAAACTGTTATATTATTTATGCAACTAAAGTTACTAATTGTGATGAAACCATTACACTCTATGCATAATTCAAACTGCCATTTTAATTGTTTAATAGTAGAAGAAAACATGTCACCTGGGTCATTCGTCATATATATGTATTATAAAATCTAATGTGCATAGGATTCTAAGGTAAAACAAGCTATTTTCATTAAATACTTATGCATAATTATTATTTTATATATATAAATAACTCCACAATCCTCATAAGACATGAACAATAAGTGTCTGATCATGTCAAGCATTTCGTAGAAGAATGTGAAATTTTGAGCTGTTATAGAATATTTTTCTATTCCTTCACAATGAAAATCATGCACTTTATATTAGTATACAGCAGCGTGTTGCGTTTAGGCCTAAGAATCAATTGTTTGTTCTGATGGTTGAAGATAAATTCTAGAGACCTTTGATACATATCTAAAGTCAAATTTGCTTATTTACAACATAGCAGTCTGAATCGAATACACTTGATTTTATTATTGTTTTCTTTGTGATTAACCGTATAATATATGTGTTAGATTTAAGTGAAATGACGAATTAATTATTTTTGTTAGTTCCAATTATAATGTTAAAAAAAAGGTAAATATGTTACTTTAATTTTAATAGCTTTTATTTTATAGCATCACTTTGAGAAATTAATCAAGCATAATATATTACAATGGTAACCTACATAGTTAGGAGTTTCTGAGTGTTTAAACAGTGTGACTTTAATGATTATTTAAACAAACTATTAAAGCAACCTACATGTGTAACAGCAAACTGGAAACCCCCTTGAAAAGCAAAAAAAGTTGTTCTCATAGTCGACAAATTATGTGATAACTGTTAGCAGAACTGAAGTGGGTACACATACGTTCACTTGGTTATGTCGATTTATTTCCTGATGATATGCCATGCAAACATAACTAGAGACAGAACTAGACAGACTACTTGCCAGATATAATCACAGTCGTAAAACAGAGCACACTAAAAAAAAAGAAACTGCTGTCAACTTACAAATATAAAACGTCCTAATTACAGAACAACATATACCAACATACACACACATCATTCACTAGATTACAAGTTCAACACAACAATAATCCAACACTTCCCCTTAATCTAGTGCATACATTATACATGATTTGAATTTCCTCTAACACATGTTAACACCTCTGACACAATAGTTGTGCTTTACATTTGACAATGGTTTTGTTAATACATCTGCTAGCATCTTTTCTGAAGCCAGATTAGTAATTGTTACATCATTTTTCTCAACAACCTCTCTGATGTAATGATATCTAATGTCAATATGTTACGTTCTATTATGAAACAGGGGATTATAGACTAGCCTTTGAGCACTTTGATTGTCATTGTACACTAGCACTGGGCTACTAGACTTAGTAAGCTCTCTGAGTAAACCCTTTAAATACATTGCTTCCTTTGCAGCATGTGACAAAGCAATATACTCAGCCTCAGTGCTGCTTAGAGCTACACAAGTTTGCTTCTTTGCCTCCCATGATATGGGACCTTTTGCTAGCATAAAAATATATCCAGTGTATGACTTACAGTCAATTACATTTTGTGCCCAATCTGCATCTGCAAAACCATATAGGCCTATGCCCTTATTGTCATCGCATTTAGAGTAACTAATACCCAGATCCATTGTACCCTTAAGGTAACGTTGGACCCTTTTTGCAGCGATCCAATGTTCTCTTTTATGTCCATTGTTGAATTGGCTTAGAAAACTGGCAGCAATAGCAATATCTGGCCTGGTTGTGACTGCTAAATATAGAAGACACCCTATAAGAGACCGATATGGGGCAACAGGATAGTCTTCGGAACTACCATCATCAAATTTACAATGCATTTCTAAGGGGGTTTTGGCTACTTTAGCATTTTCCATGTGAAATGCCTCTAATAATCCCTGAATGAATTGTTTTTGGTGGATTTTCAGACCATTTGCAAATCTCTCAAAAGCTATGCCAAGGCAACATTTAACTTCACCTAGGTCCTTAACAATAAACATTGTGTACAATTGTTTCTTTAGTTCAACCCTTTTCAATTCATTATTAGACATGATCAAAAAATCATCAACATACACGGCTAATATAGTATAATCGTTACCATTGTTGTTATAATAGATACAGGAGTCAAAATTGGACTTTTGAAAACCTAGTTTTAATAATACTTGTTCCACTTTCTCATACCATACTCTAGA